>LAPY01003959.1:9342-26125 GCA_000970635.1 Eragrostis tef
TGATGAAGCTTCCAGCAGGTCCACATCGCGGGCTTCGATGTGCGGCCTTTGTATTGTCGAGAGTATTAGTTGTTTCTTTCTCTTAGACTTCCGCTGTGTACTCACGTGTTTTAATTCATTTAAACGTGTTGTAATAACTTAAATATGCAAATTCGTGTTATTTATGTGATGTACTGTTGTGTCCGTTCACCGGCACAGACCGACTCGATCCTGCGATTAGCGGAGACGCTACAAGAACCTTGCAAGATCCCTGTCCACTGATTTTTTTTAATCTGGATTTTTTTTTTCTTTTTTCTTTATGTGCACAGATGTGGGTATGACCAGGATGGTAACCCTCAGAAGGAAACGGTGGTTGATGGCATCCTTGGGCTTGGGAGGGGCAAAGCTGATCTGGTCTCGCAGCTCAAGCAACACAAGATCATAACAAAGAATGTGATTGGCCATTGTCTCGGTAGAAGAGGGGGCTACCTCCTCATTGGGGAAGAGGATGTGCTTTCCTTGCCCCTAAACTGGATGCCCATGGCTCAATCAAAAAGGTAATGCTGGCTGAGAAATTTGTTCATCTCAAAGAATTGTTGTTCAGTCTTTCGGAAAAAAGGAATTGCTGCTCAACTATTTGCTTGTTTGTTGTGGCAATGTTGGCTGAAAAATTTGTCCAGGAACCATACTCACCACTTACAGGAAACAGTGTTGGTGCCCCAGTAGTAGAAAGAGGGCAATGAATCATGATTTATGATTTCACTTGAAAAAGAAATCATAAGTTCTGAGTAAGTTTAATTTTAATTCGGTTTCATATAGATACTTATAATTGTATTTCCAGGATACAAAATCACTACTCACCAGGCCCAGCAACCCTGCATTTGGGTACACAGTTGATAGGCGCCAAGATGGATGTAATCCTGGACAGTGGCAGCACCTACACCTACCTGCCTGAAAAAATACATAATCAACTCGTTTCTATGATAAGTTCCGAAACAAAATGCCATTCTGTATGCCCAAATATCATTACATTAATTAGACAGAATTCACGACATGTGGTTATGATGATCCTGCAGCTAAAAGCTTCTCTTAGCAACTCACTCAAAGAGGTCCCTGACGATGATCCTGAACTCACTCTGTGCTGGGACCGGCCTGGGAAATTCACATCTTTGGACGACATCAAAAAGGAATTCAAGTCAGTGGTGTCTTTGATGTTTGCCCAAGGGGTCAGCATGATGATCCCTCCCGAAAACTACCTTATTATCTCTGTAAGTAAATGCTCAAAATTCAATTTACTATCAGAAGTGGTTAATAAACGTCGACAAAACCCGTCAAAAAAAAAACGTCGACAAAAAAGAAAATACTTAAATGTTGTTGCTTTCATGATTCTGACAGAAAAATCAAAATGCATGCTTGGGAATCTTTGGCATGAAGAAACTGGATATATACCTAATTGGAGGTAAAATGTTCAGACATATTTCACTGTTCAGGCGTTATACACAGATATTTTTCAATCGATCTTCTGTTTATTGCAGACATCACAATGCAGGATCAGCTCGTGATATACGACAATGAGAATGGGCGGCTCGCATGGAAGCAGTCGTCATGCGACAACATGCCCAAGTCCAGTCATGTGATCGTTTCACACGTCTGAATAAATTTCGCATCAACAAGCAGGGTGAATGGTAGATGAAGGTTATACAGAAGACGAATGACAAAAATACAGGAATGTAAGAATGGCACATGAGAGACAAGAAACATGTGTATTATTCTTCCTGCGTATAATAATAAGATGCAGTTGATATTTTAAGTACATTTATCACCTGAGATGCTCCGCATGCCTAAAATACTCTAGTGTGCAAACAATGTTGATATGCACCTTTCATGTTCTAAAAAAAGTCATTTATGTTATGTTTTAGCATTGGCAACAAAGTTGGCTGAGTAGTATATTCATCAATTCTTGCATATGAGTTCCCTTCCAAAATCTGAAAATTCAGTGTTGGAACATATATCTGTAGCTCATGGAGCTGGAAGAGTAGAACTGTCACTCCTAAATATTGCAGTACTTTGCAAGGGGATGAAAGTTAATAAAAAATTAGGGCTAAAGAATCATGGTTTCAACAAACTGATTATTAATTCAATCCCTAAAAGGACCAAACAGATCAAATGCTTGCCTTACATAGAGAGAAAATAACCAACTAAATTAGCTTTAGGTTTTTCTCTATTTCCTACCTGTGCCAAGTAACTTTGTTTACTCTGCGGAGCAAAAAAGAGATGCATACGCCGGCAGGAATCATACTGAATCCAAGGGAATGAAAAGAATTTTCTGATCAAGAAAGAAAGAAAATAACTGTATTTACATGAGATCACACAATTACTAGCTAGTGCATAAGAACACCAAGCCCATGATTAGAAATCCTCTTGTTTGTTATGTGATTTCCAAACTTAAGAGTCTGCAGTTACAGGCAACAGTTGGTGCAGTGCAACTGAATTATCCGTACAACGGCAGACATGTCTCTACCATCTACAGGACATATATCAAAAGAAACGTCGGCAACTGCAAATTCCAGTGGGTTCTAGAAATCAGATGTGGTGCTCAAGGCAGCAAAGCTTGCACAACGCTCCCAATTCGCCCCTGCCGGAGTAGCCATGCCTGATTCATGACGGTTCACGAGCCACCCGCGTCACATCTCACGACTAGGCTTAGCATCAACAAGCTGCCATCACAAAGTACAAAAGGCACCCCCGATGAAAGCGACAACATGCACTTTGTCACGCAGCTACGGTAAACAAAAGCTTTGCTGAATAGCACTGTCACGGCACACAGTTGAAAATTTCGCTCGTACAGTTTGTGTTCTCGTGATCAAAGCCGCTTTAGTTAACTGTGAGGATCAAGGCATTCAGATCGGGCAGAAAGGGAGCAAGCAAGAGGCCATATACATAATTACATGTTACGACACTTTATTAGATAATTGCATACCAAAATTTGGCTTTCCAAGTCATGAGAGGGACCCCTGAAAGCGACTGGAGTACATCACACCGCAATTCCTTGTTGACACTCAACAGAAACCTACAAAGCGTTGCCTGTCTGCCACCACTAGCCTGCTGAACCAATTCTAGTAGATAAATACAATACCATCAACAGCCCCTGAATCTTTTTCTCCTCCTTGATTTGGTTGTCTACTATTTTTTCCGTTTGAATTCATCAGGGCATGTCAATTGTTAACTAACACGACAAAAACCAACAGGTTAAGTTAGTCGACCCGACCCGACTCAACGGCTATCTACCAAGGAAAATCACCAGTCATCTACCATCCTCCACACCCATTTCCATCCGGCAGCGCGATCAGGAGCTAGCTCCGATCTTTGCACCAGTACCAATGGTTCGCCGAGCTGACGAACAGAACACCTGGCGGTGTGGTGCAGAGAGAGGCCTTTGATCAGCTGCGGATGGGATTGTGCAAATGTGCACGTACGGTGGTGTTTGGTTTCGCTGTACTACTTAATTACTACCTAGACCGACTCGTAATTTGAGCTGAACCCAAAGTTACACGACCTGAAACATGTGTCTGTCAGTGGTCAGTTGGCTAGAGTGAATGATCGGCACGATCGATGAAAACGGACGAGCGGGGGCGGTGGTCGCTTCAGAACGGCCTCTGCAGGTACGCGAACATGTCGTTGAGCAAGGCGGCGTCGCGGGCGGCGCGCGCCGTCGTCGACGACGAAGCCGTCGTCGGCGCCGCCCCAGTCGACGCCGAACCAGCCGCAGCCGGGCTGGCTCTCGGCGTGGTCGCGGTCGGGGAGGTCCGGCGACGGCGAGAGCACGTGCTCGGAGCCGCAGCTGGAGTTGTCCGTGTGCACGTTGTTGCGCGGCAACGAGTTGTTGGAGTCGTCGCGGTCCGCAGACAGCTCCGTCTCCATCTCCGGCTCCGGCTGATCCGGCGGCGGCGACGGGAACGGGCGGTCGAAGCACAGCATCTCCGCCGCCGGCGTGTCCATGTCGTAGTCGTAGTACCCGTAGTCGGGCATCTCGACCTTCATCGCCGCCGCGCCGCCACGGCCGCCGGCAGCAGCCGCTGGGGCGTCCACCGTGTCGTAGCGCTCGATGACGCCCTTCTTGTTGTAGATCCGGCACAACACCCAGTCATCCAGCTGCGGACAAAAAAAAATCGCACAAAGAAAGTTCAGCGAATGTTTCCATCAAAATCAGACAGATTTGCGCTATGAGATGTGGAAGAAAGCGACATTTGATTCGGTGCATGTGGCCAGTGTGTGTGGGCGATAAGGTCAATTTGGCGCGTGCGTGAGCCGTGACGCCACGCAGCGCGCCGCTTTACTACATGCCTCGAGAGCATAGTAGTAGACCTGAGCCTAGCTAGCCTATTGGTCGATTGATGCGGCGGCCACGTACAGGCTGGCTTGACAGGGACCAGGCGATGGAGCGTGCTAGCTGCAAATTGGCAAATTGCACGCTTGCCCTTTTTTGGTTTCTTCTGTGTGGTGTGGAACCTATTGCTGATTGAATTGATTAATCTGCACACATATATGTACAAAACCTAACACCCCCTTTAAATGTATTGTCACTGTTGATTGGTGTGTTTGTACTGCTAGCTAGCATTTGATTTACCAGAGATCAGAAGAAGAGCGTAACGTACCCTGAGCGCGTTGTTCGTGCGCTTGCGCGCGGCGGCGGATCGGTCGACGTCGGCGAGCCTGTACTCGTGCATGATCCAGTTGGTCTTGACGCCCTTGGGCGGCTTCCCGGCGTAGAAGACGAGCGCCTTCTTGATGGCGACGGGCCGCGGCGAGCCCACGGGCTTGTCGGCGCCGGTGGCCTTCCAGTAGCCCGTCCCGGCGGCGCGGTTGGGCGTTGGGGTACTTGCGGTCACGCGGCGAGAAGAAGTACCACTCCTTCTCCCCTCCCAGCGCCTTCTCTGCACAATCCATTAGTATTCACCAAGCTGGTCAGTCACTAGTAATTTATTAACAGTGGGTAATTAGGAACCAGCTGTGACTAATATTTTAACAAGCGGATTAGGGGTGAATCGATCCGTCAGATTACCGTACCTGGCAGCTGCCATGGGTCGAACTTGTAGAGGTCGACCTCGGCGATGACCGGCGCGGCGAGCGGCATGCCGGCGCACTTGCGGCAGAGGTAGTAGTTCACAAGCTCGTCGTCGGTCGGGTGGAACCGGAACCCAGGCGGCAGCTGAAGCGCGCCACCGCAGCAGTCCATTCGCGTGCTTCTTGGGGTTCGCTTGGGAAAAACTTGGGTCGCGAGGAGGAAGAAGATTAACGAACCAGCTAGGGGAGGCTTTTGTTCGTGGGGTGCGCGTTTCGGAATGGAACCTCGCCTCGCCATGCCCCTGCGTTTATATAGAACAGGGCCGAACACGTGTCGACAAACTGACGGGGGCAAGGGCGATGTGACGCACGTGCAAGTTGGGGGCTCGAGCAGGTTTGACCCCGGGCGCGAGAGTGTACTCGTGTCGCGCATCGGCGCGCCGTGAGGGACGTGGGCGGTCGGATGCGGGTGTGGTGGTCCATGGCCGGGCGTGATTTTGTCATCGCTTGCGTCAGCAGTTTTGGCGCCGGCCGGGGCACCAACCCGGATCGACCCGCCCGTGATGCCGCGCCCGCGCCGCAATGGGGACCTGTGCTGTACGTGCTGCCCCCGCCCCCGCCTGCGTGGTGGGCCCGGTGTGAGGGTGTCAGGTTGTGTGTGGGCCCGGGTCGGGGTACCGTCATGTTAGTGTGGGCCCCGCGGTGTGGGTTCCCCATCCCTGCCCCCGGCCGTGGAGATTCTCCCGATCGTCCACTTGGTCGGTCTTGCTGGTCCGGTTGGAGTAAAATAACACTCGGCTCATGATCTAACGAGGGTCCATGTTGCGGTTGTGATTCCGTTCGCTGGTCTGATTTGTGTACGGTGATTACGAGGAGTATTTTGGTCAGCTTTACTGTAGCGTTCTAGTACGTGCCTCCGAATTGTGAAAAATTATAACTGGCGATTGCATTGATGGATCGAGTATTGTAGTATTTTCTTCCCTTAATTGTTCGCTTGTTGCTCAACATTTTCACCAGAACGGAGGTTCAGGTCCATGCTTTATTAGTGCATATGTAAGTGATATTTTGGTGTTTTATTAGCATAAATAGTGAATTTATCAATGTGCAATCAATTTGGGAGGGGGGGGGGGCATGTCCCCCTTTGGTCCTAAAGAAGCTCCGTCGTTGCACGTGATGATGAATTGCAATCAGGAAGCATAATATATATTATTTGACATTCAATGCTTGCAGATCCCAAATTCATCAATTTTTCATGCAGAATTTGTTGAGAATAATACACACCCACTGCAATAAGAACGACATGGTATTTTTGCTCGCCCCGTCAGAGAGATTCACGCTGCCGGTGAGAGCACATCACGTGCATCGCGTGCCGGCCTAGAGGTTGATTCATCTTTGTGTGGGCAGGCTGACAGAGATCACAGCCTAACACGTGTGGGGTATATAGTTTGGTCAGTCGGTTACTATTCATCTGGTTGTCACTCGTATTTGCACTTGTTCATGGCATTACCGCAAGAAAAATAACTATTTGGTGCCTTAGTTCACAATAGGTATATTTGGACGCCTTATTAGTTTTTTTTTAAGAATCAGGCGCTTTATTATTAGTTCACAATGCCTATATTCAGTACTACGCACGCCTCAACGGCGTGTTCCACAAATGACGGATCTGTTGTGTACACTGGTAAACACTCACTGATGCCCGTCGAATAAATTTTTTTTTGTTAACCATCCTCCCTTGTGTTCTTTGAACTCTGCATGCGTGCATGTGTGGTCCGTACTTTGAGATCGCGCCCGCACTCCGACGCCCGTATCTAACTTTTCTAACCGGAGGAGATTCACTCCCTCGCGACGCACATGGCTGGCCGGGCAGCACACGACGCGCTGCGACCCACCGGACGCCGCAGCGGCAGGCCGCTTGATCGATCGAGTCGCCCACATGTGGTTCCGGTCCGGCGGGACGACACGACACGACACGGCCGGCGTCGCGGAGCCGCACACGACGCGGCACCGGCGACGTCACGGCGCCGTGGCTTTCCCTCGGCGCGTGTCTTGGTTCAGGGCTGCACCCAGTCCAATCGTCGTGCGGCCAGGCCAAGCGCGGATGATGGGATCCACGTGTGCCTGCCTGCCTCGCGGCGGGCTGTCGCCGCGCGGACCTGGGCTCGACGCGGCGAAACGGGGACGCGAGGGGCCGGCCGGCCGAGGGGGCAGGACTCGTACAACGACATCCGCGCTTTGTTAGGTGTAGAGGGCCGGGGACCCCGCGCGTCAGTGGCCACGTGACGCGCCTTCCTGCGCCCGCGCGACGTAACCCCCGATTCCGCCCTTTTTTTTTTAACTTTCACGCGCGGGCATCGATCGGCATGAGCTGTCTCCGTCCCTCCTTTACTCCACCGGCCGGGCTCCGAGACGCTCCGTCCTGCTCGATCGGTTCCTACGTCGCCGCTGGCATGTGGGAACCAGGCCAGGTCAGCGGCTCGACCGATCCGGCGGTGATAAGGCCGAGCTCGTATCCACCAACCAATCATATGCGCGCGGCGACCTGCGGCCGGCCTGCTGCCGATCGAATCGATCGAGCCTCCATGTCCCCCCCCCCCCGCGGGACGTACGACTGTGCTCTACCCCGCTGTTCCATCCGCACGGACAGGTGGGTCCGTACCATCCTGTCCCTACACGTTAGTGACAGCAGTATGCTAGAAGAAGAATCTCCCCGGGTCGTCGGTCCGACGCGGCGTGCGTGAGCCGGCCGGGCAAGCGAGGCGAAAGGTCATGGCTTACGGTTCCGCGACGGCGACGGCGGCCAACCACGGAGCGTGAGACACCGTGCATGCAACATCCCTCTCCGGGTTGTCTCCATCCACGTCACCGTCGTCTTAATTTATCAAACCAATGAGCCTCAGGCGACCTTTCGAGGGGCTAGTTAAGCCACGCTGACGGATCCAAACTAGGCAGATATTTGGTTCTTCTGCGGTTTCCATGAGCTATTAGGATGATCTGGAACATTCAGTTTCTGCTTTTGTCAATCAAGATGAGATCGATATGGCTGAAGTTTTCGAGACGTTGCGCTAGCTAGCTTCTTTGTGACATCATAGGAGTCGTTGTCACTTTCGGCTCCAATGAGACGATGTTGGTTTGGAATATTCAGTTGCGGCCTGTTTCGTCAAGACGTACGCGATGGCTGCGAAGTCTCTCGAGAATTTGCGCTACATGTGGCGTCGCACAACGAGTCGTTGTCACTTTCAGCTTCAATGGGTGCTTAATTTGCCTGGTCATGTTTACTATTTGGCAGATCAGCCATCGGTTTTGTTGTTGCCTCTGTTTCATCTTATTGTGGACTAGTTTGGTGTCTAATAATTAAAGTAATATATTATTCTAGTTGGTTTTCATAAGCTATTCTTTTTTATTTACAAATTTTAGGATGTTTAGTTGAGAGTTACTATGTTTTTCTCAAAACATAGATATAGACTATCACATATATACATGTGTTTACAACTTGTTGAACCATAAATGAATAGCTAACACTTCTCTATGAGTTAAAGTTTTATTAGTGCAAATGATTGAAACAGAGGCCTCCAGTTCAAGTCTTGAAACTGATCCTAGACGGAATGCCAGGTGTCTCCCTTCTCACAATCGAGCACATCATCGTCGCGTACCATTCGACAAGTAAATATGATAACAGTTCTTTCTTCTGTGTTTTTTTCTTTTTTTGTCTCCCATTTTAACCGTGACAGATCGACGCTCTCGAGGGACGCACGTGGCCATCATGCATGCACTGTCTTGCTGCGAAACCGAAACTGGCCTGCCGCATCTAGCTTCAATCATCCGCGTGTGGCTCCTGTACGTCCAGCGGCGTCGACGACTGGACACGGCGTCGCGGAGCCGCACGGCACGTACGCGCGCGTGACGTGCCGGGGGCGACGTCATGCATGATTTAACGGTGCCTGGTGTCTCGGTGCATCGCCCGCGGCCGGGTGGGATCCACCTGTCCCTTGCCGCCGGTACGTGGTGGACCTGGCCCGATGCGGCGAAACGCGGCTGCGAGAGGCGGTGACCGCGAACTTCCTCTCCTCTGTTTTTGTTGTTGGTTCAGGAGACCCCGCTCGTGGTGTGATTCACTGATTCTTCCCGGCCGTTGGTATGAGCTGTCTCCCCACTGTTACTTGAGTGACTTCTACTCGTGTCCCACACCCACCCACTGCCGGTGGGTTCAACGGCCGCCGTGACCCCGGGGGCAAGCTGATGGTCGTATCGACACCTCATATGCGGCGACCCGCGACGGCTTCGCCTCGATTCCGTTGAACCCAGCAGTAGTAGTACTTGCCCTGCCCCCGGGTGCAAAAAAAAAAAAAAAAAGATACTGCTCTTGTTTACCCGGAGGCAGGAGGAATCTCGCGGGATCGTCCGTCCGACGCGGCGAGCGTGAGCCGCGATGTCACGGATGACGGCTGCGCGACGGCGACGCCAGCCAATCACGTACGGAGCCAAGCCACCGGCCGTGCGTCCCTCTCCCGGCTGTCTCCGTCCACTTCGCTTTCGTCGTCTCATTTGTTTATCTGACCCAATAGCGCAAGGCGACCTTTGGCGAGTCCAGTTTAGCCGCGCCCCCCAGTTGCTGACGAGCGACGGACCCAGCTGACTTGGCAGATATTTCACGGTTTCGAAGAGCCGCCGCCGCTGAATTGGAATATTCAGGTTTTATTTCGTCAAGGCGAGGCAGGACGGCCGGAGTTTCCCACCAGATGCTGCGTTTTCAGTGTGATGACATCACCAGAGTCGTTGTCTGTTTCGGCTTATAACAGGGGATTACTACTTACTTCTCCTGTTTATTCTGGATACCCTGGCCGCTGATTCTGTGGTAACCTTTTCATCCACATCGACCCCTCTGTTTTTTGTATTATGTTAGACAGTTTCTTCGGATCGTGGTTTATGGGCAATTTGAGGATCTCGGTTGAGAGTTGACATTTTGACAGTAGCTAGATACTAGCTACTAGAAGATTCCCTGTAGCTGGTTCTTGAATCTACTTTTTTAATTAGTAGCTCCTTGCAATTGGATTAATTACTAGTACTACTGTAGCTATCTAGTTCGTGAATCCAGTTTTTTTTTAATAGCTCCTTGCAATTATAGGTTATTACTACTATTGTAGCTACTACTTCAAGCAAGTTGCTTAATGGTTCCCCGTAGAGCAACCCTCGATAAAATCTACATCATCCACCCATTTAAGAAACTGGGAGGGGAAAAAAATAATTTCTAGACCAGCATGGCCTAGCTCAGATCCTACTACATATTTTCCTTAAATATTGCAGTTAGCATCAACTTCCTTTGACCTCGGTGAAATAACTCTGATCTGTATGTAGTATTTGCACTACTGGCCCAATATGCTTATTTTTATGAACAATCATTTGTTAATATTTCCTAGCAGGCCCAGCCAACGATCTGGTCTGACATTACAAATTAGCCATGAAAATAGCCTATACAAACTTATTTATTCCCCGGTTGTTCCAATGGATTTTACCGTTGAATTCAATGCTAAAGGAATAATATATGTATCCTTTTATTGCTGGATGTATTAACATGTTAGTACACCTGGTTGATTCCATCGACTTTATTTAAAAACTGAACATTGCTGGATAGATTCATTTCTAATGGGTGACATCGAGAAGTGAAGATTCCTTTCAATAATATCAAGTTTTATGTGCGCACATCATCCGTGATGTATTCCATAGACACTTGAGATTAAAAAAGAACATCAATATTTATGCAACAAGTTGCAAGTTGCAGATATTAACATAAGAGATTATTATATTACTTCCCTTGCTTAAGTGATGATGATGCACCTACAGCTTTCGCAATACCAAAAAAGTCTTACACCTGGGTCCAGTGCCCAGTGACAATGGCGTACGTCGGTCATGCAAACATCTTTTGAAGAGTATTAGGTGGAACATGACAGCGAATAAAACAAGGACATCCGAAAGCTATCGTTACTTAAACAAAACTTATGTGGCGTTGTGACGCCGTGATTGCGAATCAGCAGAAGTGTTTGTTTTTCTTGTAAGCTTGAGATTCTCATTTGTTAATTATTAAATGGAGATGCATCTACAGGTCAGCCCGTACACCAGAGGGATGCTTGCCAGGTTAACCGTATGGGCCCGTATATAGAAAATCAAACAATGCATATGTCACCAAAACAGATCACAGATCCAACATTGACTCCAATTATTTTCTAATTTCTTATTCATCCATAATTTGAACTAACAAAAGTTATCCAAAGTCACATAATAAAAATCAGACAAAGTGTTAAATCTATCATATGTATAAATCACCGTTATCAGTAAGCGACCAAATTATTAGAAGTAGTTCCACGACATGCAATCCAAATGACGTCACGTTAATTGGTAAATGGGGAACAACAACATGCTAATGGCAGTTACTTGCATGTAGAACTCCTCACCATATTAAAATAATAATAATCAGAACTCAGTCCGCCGGCTATAATTAAACTAATGGATGTGGCATAGTGGCGCCGCATGGTTGCGCCATCGAATCGACAGGAACGTATTTTGGGCTTAACCAGCTAGCTAATTGGTGCATCTGTATGTTGAAATGTCAACGTCATTTCTTGTGTGCGGCCCCACTGAGTAAGAAAAGAAAACTAGTAGCTACATCTAGCAGCCAATAGGTTCCGTCATTTGGAAGTACATCGTGACCATTGACGGCATCTTGTAGCACAAGGATCATCTTGCTAATTGTACAAAGTACTTGCCAACCTGAATCTCCTTTACAACCAATAACACCTTTGCAGTTGATGTGTTCACGACCAGTCTCAATGCAAAATTTCGTAAGTATTAAATTATATGCCACATTTTCATTTTGGCTGACTTGGTAAGGTAAATATGAGGAGAGAGAAGGAAATCTTTCAGCTCATGTGAGAGGCTTTCATCCTCATGAAAAAAAAATGGCTCTCTGTCCTAACACAGAGTGCAACAAAAATATGCATTGAGACTGACCTTGTAATTCATCTTGCTAATTAATTACTTGCCAGCCTTGATTACTACTGTGACTAGTATATTCCTGACGTCAAGATTTTAGAGCTTTCTTTACAATTTTTTGTGCCCCCTTCTTGCCAAAGCAGACCATGAGTCCTGTTTACATAGTAAAAGCTTTTGATAAAATTGTCTACTTATATAAATTGCAAGAAATACATGTTGATCGTACAATATCGCCTAAGCATGTGATGTCAGATTGGGCCCGATCTGTATTATTCTCCTAGCTCGTCATTAGGTTATAACCCTCCGAGATTGTTTTTTATTCACGTCAGGATAGAGTGATGAATTCAAAACAAAGCAGGGAATAATAACTACCTGGAGCTTTAAACAAAGAGTAATAATACTCGTACTATACTGCGTACGCATAGTGATTAAAGGCATTTTATGATCATTACTACATCTGGTTGCCTTGAGCAACGACCTAAGCTGATCAAGGTCGGATGGCTAGCTTGAGATATATACTGTGTCTGTATGAACCACAAACTATTTAACATTTCCATTTTCCTTCTAAACCGAGTCAGTTGGTCACTCAAACACGCGGCCATGCGTCAGTGCTCTAGAACTTGTTAATTGCCCATTTACTTTGGCAGGTAGATGATACTGCCCTTTAGGTTTTCCTAAGCATTGCACCAATGATAGAGATTACCATCCTGTTCTTGAGACTGCATTAATATAACGGAGCAGGGGAACCTACTAACTTGATCCAGAGGCTTTATTTAGAATCTCAAATTTGATTGAATCAATCGATGCTGTCAGCTTGCGTGCTGATGGTCCCGCCGGCCGAACATGCAAGCAGGCAAGTGGACGTGAAAAGACATCAGCTGGTGGACTTCACTTGCTCGTGAATCATAATCCACACTGCGATGGTGGAATCCGTGGTCACCCCTCTAGCTTCTTCGGTTAGTAGCACTTAACAATGGTGCAACTTGCAAATGGTCTCCCTCCTGTCTGCTTGATTCACCGCCAAGCAACATCAACTCCTACAGTTCAGCTTGAATCTTCTCGCAAAAGAAGAACAAAACTGCTTCAGTCGTCGTATTTAGCAATTTTGTTTACCAGTCAATGTTAATTTTCGAATAGATTAGCTCCACGAGAAAGAAACTTAGGGTGCACATTTTGATTATTCTGCCCATAAATCCATAAGCTATATGTCAATTGACATGGTCCACAAAGACGGACCTTATGATAATATAATATATATACACTGCTAGATTCATGATCCGACGGGTAACAAATTATTGTATTGTGGAATCCACATCGACTCAACCATTTACTGCACGAGTAGCCAATAAATCGAGTGCCCCACTAAGTAGATACACCAATAATTGATGTATTTTACGCGCTCTCAGAGGTGCAGGGACCACCAAGATTAGGAACTAGAAACCCAAACATGCCTACCTTCTTGCAGTGGAGAGTAAATATACAACAATAATACGATCGTATGCGGCCATGGTTTCTCCACATACATGTCATACGTGGGGAACCGCCCGAGTTTTGCAACTTTCTATTATCATATATCCTGAATGCGTGTCTCGACGCTGATAGGCGGTAGGCCCCTGTTCTTTTAGCAAGTTGGTATAAAGTTGTTTGGAGCCAACAAACTAAATCAACCGGTGACGCACTACAAACACATAAACAAGTGCAATAATTAATCACCTGTAACTCGAGAGCCGATTTCTGAATCAGCGTGCACTACCGGTGGTGGAATCCGTTCCGGGGTTATTATGGTATCTTCGCGTCCACGGCAGCTGCTTAGCCGCAGTTAGGTGTTGTGCAGTTGCAGACATCACATAGACAGAGGGGTAAAGAAAAATGCAAAAGGAAAACAGAGGCACCCATTTCCACGTACCTAAAGAGGGTTGTTTACGCGGCAGCCGGTGGGTGGAGATCGATCGAGTCGACGGCGACGGCCACAGCGCTGCGGCGTCGAGGCGCGGCGTGCCGACAAACCAGCTTGGGTGTGGGCCCGGCGCTGTCTCGGGCGCCGCATATTGCCCCTCTTCGCCGTACAGTGGCGGTTGAATATGGTGGTCGTTGGTTGGAGACGTACCATTGGTGCGAATATGCGATGCAAGAGCAATCAAGAAGCTTTGATTTTTAGATAATAGGAAACAAACATGAGTCTCTGGCCTTGACCCCTGTTAGGGAGGCTACGGCCGTTGCATTACATCATACTGCAACAACTAAGGCTGCCAAACAGTTATAAATCTTAAACAACTAAAAAAAGACACCAACATAGTTTTCATAGAAAATTATTGAACAGCAATTCTATTTCTAAATCTCCATCTATGGTTGACGAAGAGTTGCATCACCGTCGTTTCCAGGGAGCGGCATGCCTCTTTCATTAGTATGGTGTCCTCCTCACACTTCTGCTGCGCCCACAGCCGAAGCCAATACGTGCCCCTGAAGATTACCTGCATATATGTTTTCATTGAAGAATTATCAAATACAATATCATTTCTACTTAACCATAGAGCCTAACATAAAGCAGAAACTCCACATAACAGTTGTCTTTTTTGATTTAGAGTCAAACCCGAGTAGCCAACCGTTAAAAAACTGATCAGCACTAGTAGGTGGCGCTAAACCAAAAGTAAACTGTACAGAAGCTTTGATGCGGGGTGTTGATGCGGGGTGTTGTTGGATGGGATCACGACCTAGTGCATCCATCGGCAATTGTAGGGAAGTTTCACATAGCCTGGTCATTCGACTAGTGCATGATAGCCAGTTACGGTGGTGCACGATGTCAGCATCTCATGGCCTGCAGATTTCGTGTAACCGCACACAAGTTCCTCTGTTTGCCAGTGGCCGCGTTTAGTTTGGCCACGCAGTGTGCAGTAGTGCACAGACTAAAACACAATGAGATGCTGAACTCATTCCTTTCCTTGGTGTGCCTTCAACATGGTTCTTGGCCCGGAAGCTCGACAAACTCATTCGTTTCCTTGACTAACCATGCATAATAAGAAAGTAGAATCAGTGAGGCCTATATATTCCTATTGGAAAACTGAGAGAAAAAAAGGTCCTTTTGTGTTGGACGTCGAAGGAGCGTATATGGGATGCAATGAGTTGCATGAATGATGGATACTATTGATTGGATAGTAATTAGAATACTAAAACTATGTTGTATTAAAGAGTTCATCTCAAGTACTTCCCCCACATCGAAGCAACAAACGTCCTGTGCGTTTCCTAGCATTCAAACAATATGTGGGGAATCGCCCAAGTTTTCAACCATTCTTTTGCCATTTCTTATACAAGCATGCATGGTTGTGTGGAATCGCTCGACCTTCAACTTTTTCCATTACTTACACATCATTTGTGCGTGTCTCGGTGTAGATAGGTCCCCACAATCTATTCTAGGTTGGCATGCCCCTTAGGTTGATATATATAACTAACAAATCAGATCATATGCTATACATAAGTATGCCATCGAGCACATGTGACGCCAGAATCGGTTATGAATCAGTGCGCCAAGGCATACATGTGTATCTGGAATAATGCAACATCAGTTAGTGCGCCATTTAACTTACTTTCAAATTGTTTAAACTCGCTTGGGTGTCTCGATGTCGGTAGGTCCCTACGGTGTTTATACTAGCCTCTCTCAAGAACTTAACTACATGTTGCTCGGAAATTGATGATACAAATAAATCGACTTAATGTTGTATTATATATATAATTTCTCTCAAGTACTCACCTCACACACACGAAACTTCTACTGTGTTTCCAAGCATTCAGTCAGAATGTGGGGAGTCATCTGAGAGTTTTTAACTTTACTCCATTTATTTCTTATACATCATTCTAGCATGGAATTGCTCAAGTTTTCAACTTTTCCATTTCTTATATGCATCATGCGTGCGTCCCAATGGCGATAGGTCCCCCACAATATGTTCCCTTGACTGGCATGCATAAAGTTGTAAGAACTGATTAACGAATCAAATAAACAGTACTTATGTGGCATACATAAGTATGCGACCGAGCGCATGTGATTCGAGAATCGGTAATGAATCAGAGTGCGCCAATAACACGAGGTTGCTTGAAGCTCCCCCAGGTACGTATTGATTGAAATTAAACCATATGCGGGGAACCGTCGCAGGCAGTTTTTTCAACCTCCCTCCCATTATTCTACACCTGGCTTGCGTGTCTCGACGCTGGTAGGTCCCTACGGGATCGTTTTCTACCAAGTTGGCAGATAGATTATGACAGGCTCAACAAATCATCCGCGCTATAAACAAGTACAGCGCCCCCTACTCGAGGCTGAATCCTGAACCGGAGTGCACTACCGAGCGTGGAAATCCGTTCTGGCCGCGCCGCGCTAGCGGGGAGAATATGTATCTTGGCGGCCAAGGCACCTAGCTATTGGCTATGGCAGCCGAGAATGGATCGGGACACACGTGGTGCGCAATTGCAGCGCATCGCAACGGCTGCTGGCACTTACGCGGCGACGCGATCGCGAGGGCGTCCTTTTGCGCTGCGGAAAAGATAGAAAAGCGGCCGTCGTGGTGGGTGGGGGAGCCAGACATCGATCCCATCCACGACGACGTCGACGGCCACCGCAGAAGGACGGGGCCGGCACTCGGAGCAAGCTGTTGCAGTTGCTGTTGCTGTGGTGGTGGGGCCCGCCGACCGCGGCCTGGGGCGCCGCGTCCGCATGCTCTCCTTGATTGGTTTCCGTACGGCGGCGGAGGCCACAAGTTGGTCCTCGCGT
>LAPY01003960.1:18244-28344 GCA_000970635.1 Eragrostis tef
GCGGCGGAGTCGGGAACCGAGACACGATTCGGAGAGTTTCTCCCGTGTTAGGGTCGGAAAAGGTCCTAGGCCAATATTTCTCGGGTTGGAAACGGGCCGAAAGTAACGATTCGATTCTGAGGACATCCAAACAGGCCGGACTTTGGAAACTGATTCGATTCGGGCCGTTTCCAGAGATCCAAACAGGCCCTTAATGATCTTTTTGTGCATAATTACCTATTTGATAAGATTTTATGTCTGCCTTGTCTTATGATGTCTTTCTCTTTCAGATTAGGACATTAACTGATAAAGAACAATTGGTTTTGTCACTGGAGAGACAATATCAAGAAGATGTTGGTGTTCTAGCAGCACTTTTCTTTAACTATGTCAAGCTCAGTCCTGGTGAAGCACTTTATATTGGCGCAAACGAACCACATGCATACCTCTCGGGGGAATGCATTGAATGTATGGCCACTTCAGACAACGTTGTCCGTGCTGGTTTAACAGCTAAATACAGAGATGTGCAAACTCTTTGTTCAATGCTAACATACAAACAGGTTAGTTACTTTGTCAGTAATTGTGCCTCACTTGCATGTTGCCTGTGCGTATACTTCATGTGCTGCCCCTTTTAAGGTATAGGTTATGGCCCTGTTCGGCTGGTCTATTAGTGCACTGTTTCCTGTCTGTTCTACTGTAGCAGCGTGAGAAGAAAACAGCTCCAGCCAGCAGTCGCAGCTGGCTGGTTTGAGCAGCCGAACAGGGTTCTCGGGTTGGAAACGGGCCGAAAGTAACGATTCGATTCTGAGGACATCCAAACAGGCCGGACCTTGGAAACTGATTCGATTCGGGCCGTTTCCAGAGATCCAAACAGGCCCTTAATGATCTTTTTGTGCATAATTACCTATTTGATAAGATTTTATGTCTGCCTTGTCTTATGATGTCTTTCTCTTTCAGATTAGGACATTAACTGATAAAGAACAATTGGTTTTGTCACTGGAGAGACAATATCAAGAAGATGTTGGTGTTCTAGCAGCACTTTTCTTTAACTATGTCAAGCTCAGTCCTGGTGAAGCACTTTATATTGGCGCAAACGAACCACATGCATACCTCTCGGGGGAATGCATTGAATGTATGGCCACTTCAGACAACGTTGTCCGTGCTGGTTTAACAGCTAAATACAGAGATGTGCAAACTCTTTGTTCAATGCTAACATACAAACAGGTTAGTTACTTTGTCAGTAATTGTGCCTCACTTGCATGTTGCCTGTGCGTATACTTCATGTGCTGCCCCTTTTAAGGTATAGGTTATGGCCCTGTTCGGCTGGTCTATTAGTGCACTGTTTCCTGTCTGTTCTACTGTAGCAGCGTGAGAAGAAAACAGCTCCAGCCAGCAGTCGCAGCTGGCTGTTTTGAGCAGCCGAACAGGGCCTATAATTTTGCTTTTTGTTCCATATATTATCTTCAGTTGAAGCAACCCTGCTGTTTCCTAAAGGTGTAACGAGCTGTGTTTGAGGATTTGATTAGACAGAACTCGCCGTTATGCAATATGAGATAATATATGCACTTTTATACTTCTCTTTATTATTTTAGCTTTCCAATTTATAACTGTTTGATGTTTAAACATGTACCTTCAAATGCTCTACTGTGCTTTCATGTCCCTTGGAAATTGTGAGAAGTCTAAATAGAGTGATTTTTGATTAACTAACTGATGTAGTAAGAAAATATTAGTCAGATATGCTAATAATTAATTAACAAGGATCAGTTGTTTTACACTATTATTATGATTTTTGTGCTTTGCATCTGCAATCGTTGTGAAATACTACATTTGTTGTTAAATGTATGACGTTTAGGGCAGCTAACATAGTTCAAACTGCACTAGACTTGTTGTCCTAAAACGTCATATATTTAAGAATGGAGGAAGTTCAATATTGTACTTCAGAAAGCTGTGGATCTAAATCATTGACTTCTTCAATGCAGATTTTCCCGGAGATCATGCGTGGGGTTCCCGTGCAGCCATATGTAAGGCGCTACACCCCTCCATTTGATGAGTTTGAGGTTGATTGCTGCTTGGTACCACCAGGTGAACTGGTGGTCATATCCCCAGTGCCAGGTCCGTCCATCTTTCTCATCATGACCGGGGAAGGTGAGGTTCAGGTGGATTCTATAACAGATGGAGAAAAAGCAAAGGAAGGTGATGTTTTCTTCGTTCCTGCATATACTGAGCTCAAGCTCTCTGCTTGTGGCCCTGAGTTCATGCAGCTTTACAGGGCGGGTGTTAACAGCAGATTCTTCAGCTAATTGTTGTCTCAGTCAGTCCTGCTGGCATAGCGGGAGGGTTTAGGACTGCAAGTCACAACTCTGTAGTTATAGTTAAGAGGTTCCTGCTACAAAATATACATGAAAAACGAGTAGTTAGTGAAAGTTCTCATATGCTAATGTATAGAGCTACAGGCCAATGAAGAAAGAATAAATTGGTTCCTTTCACATCCTGATGATTTGTTCCAAAGATGTCTTGCAGTGCAATCCATATTGTTGATGCACTAGAAATGATCATTAGAATTTGGACCGTTTGGTTGTCCTGTTCAGAGTTCCTACTGATCTCTCAATGCTTCAATTCTTGGAGCACGTGGCAGACTGGAAACAGATGTTCATGTGTATTGGAGATACTGTAAAGTAAGTCCGTTATACTCCTGAACTCTTGAACAATTGGTACTTAGCCCGCCACTCTTACAAAACGAGGTCAACTAACTGATGTTTCGGGGAGGTTACATCAATTGTTTCTTGCTAGTAGTGCACGTCTATTTGCCCCATCCTGTTCCTATTTCCCATTGTTCTCTGCTGTTGCTTTCGGTGGCAGCAGCACTTGGTCCGGAGATAGTGCGCGGCCCAGTGGGCTTGGTTGCCAAGAAGAAACGACATCCTATAGGGATTGGACATTGGAGAGTCCAAGTTTGTTTCTTGCATTCTTCCTTTCTGTTCATCGGTTCTCCTGGCCGGACCTGGTTAACGAAAGCGCCGTCTTTCCATATCATGGCTTTGAACAGTGCGCGTTTTGGCACGAGGCAATTTGGCTTGCTCGGCGTGGCCGTCCTGGACTCACATGAAAATCAAAAGGTCTCATTGTCTCAGCTTCGTGTAGTCAAATCTTAGCCCCAGTGACCGGCTTGTCCTCCACTGCACTGAGACCTGCCCGGTTGAATCACCATTGAGTAATCGTCGCAATGTGTGAAAGTAACTTGCAGTTGCGCATGCTCATGCATGCCCGATCTCGTCAAAGGACAGAGATAAACAACTCTCACGGTGAGCCACTAACTCCATGCCTTACTGTCTGTGTGGTTAAAATGTTCATGGTGTTCAATTCTTCAAATGCCCAGGCCTTGCTGCTAGTGCTATACTTTACGAGATAAGTATCTTCTGGCAGCGTCATGCTGTCAAAGCAAACGTGGGTTATTTCGGCCGTCAGACCTGTGGTCAAGGCCCACAGAGTTTCAAAGGCTGAAGCAACATTGATAGGGCTAGTTGCTAACCTAGCTTAGCCTGTCCATTCTTTTTCTTCACTTCACTACTGAACACTGCGACTTGAACAAATGGTTGGTGGTGAAGGCCGCAGTGAAAGGATTAGTATAATGTTCTCTTTGCCTTGGGATAACAATATTAATCATCAGCAACGAAAGTTTGGAATTCTGATACGCTGTAAGGTCATGTCAGGCTGGACTGCTGGAGTACTGAGCTTCCGTGGAGGTTTCTTTTTTTTTTCTGAGGGTTTGTGTCATTGTGTGACATTTTCTGGGTGATGGCTACTGATTGGAAAGATCAAATGAATTCACCAAATTGTTTTCCTGCATGTGTAGAAAACAAATACCTTCTGTGACAATCTCTTCTAGAGATCAGCGTAACTTCTTGCAAGAAGGCATGGCCTGTTCCTAACCAGAGTACCAGAGCAATCAGCATGTCCTCGCGAGTAGACTAGCCAGTTCTTCGAACGCTACAGATCATCATAACTAAGTTTATGAGTAGTCACTGATTTGTCTGCCACGTCAGCTAATCATCTTGAACCTTTTGAAAGTAAGGGGCCATAACATCATGTCCAACCGAAATCCGAAATTGGAGAAGTGATGATGGGATGGTAAGGGGTCAGTTCCCCAGAGCTTGTCCGACAAGCTTGTACCTACTTATTCATGAGGCTTTTGTTGAAGAGAAGTGTCCTTAAAAGTCCGGTGCAATGCTCGTTCAAAGTTCGGCAAGCGGTCAAGATTCACTTTCAAAGGGTCAGGGAAACGTGCGGAAAACTCAACTGGAAGCTAACATCGCATAGCCATATAAGTGGCGTGTTTTATGGTGGCCGCTGTGCAAACTCAAGCAGCTTAAAGCATGTTTCCACAGGTTCAATGAACATACTCTGGATGTCATTTTGACTGAGACATGACAGGGAAGACTCCGTAATTTATTTATTTATTTGTCTTGTATTGACTCTTATCCTGAAGAATGTAAAGGCTAGCTGCTTGACACACTTATCTGAAAGACTCGGATCCCAAGTTGCTGTGGTAGCAACAGAAGATCAGGATGCAGATTAAAATGGTGGAAAGCGAGTGCTACGCGCATCTAAAGGTTAGCAGTACCTTTAATTAATGTCTTAGGATGTATATTGGAAAAAAAAGGCTTCTGAAAAAGGGTACCGCAATGTTACATCACAAAATGTAAGTACCTCTTTGAGTTACTTATTTGAGCAAGTACATCACAAAATTTAAGTAGTACTAGCTATTTTGAAAGACTAGTTGATCGTCACATCTGATAAATGTTTGAACAACAAATACTATTTTGGGACAGTTTGTATTTACTACTACTAGCATGCATGATCGTTAATTGTTGATTTACTGCTAAATGCTTTAGTTTCGAGATGAAACTCTTTGCAATGTTGTGTCGGGTACTAACATTGGTCGTTAGGAAAAGCCAAAAGCCGAGGGGGTCCCGGACCTGATCGAAGGCTTGGCCGTGTGGCCCACTGCTGCTTTGGAGAGTTGAGTTCAGTCGTTTCAAATGAATGCAGGGGTCACAACAAGATGACAATGAACGGTCGATTTCGGATATGATCCTGACTTGATTGGATGGGATGGTTTCCCTGTTGATGCGATGCATGCATGATGGATATATTCGTCCGGAATAACACCGTTTTGTCACGCGCCTGGGGCCGGCCATATATGCAAGGAGAAAAATAATGCCCAGCCATGGCGAAATTCATAAGCGTGTGATAACTGACAAGTGCATACTCGAGGGTGTGCAATTGTGGTGTGCCCATGCGTCTGAAATAGTATGTCTAAGTAACTCTCTGCAAAGTGCACAGTATGGTAGAGTACCCCAAAAAGCAACTGAACAACCATAGGAAAAGAGTACAATGAAAATTCATATTTCGTGAAAAAATGTATGTCCAATTTTCATATTGCAAATCTGTAATTTTTGTTTTTGTTATCCTTCCGGCTTCATGAATTCAAGAATGGTACTCCCATTGATTTTTTCTATATATGACATCTCGGTTAGTTGAAAACTGAACTAACCAGCAAGGGAGTACTTTATTACTATTCAGTGAAGGAAGTAGCTTTGCCATTACACCATGTAGTTGACCAAGTTGCTCCTGTTGTATTTTAGTATATTATTCCTTTTGCGTTGTAACTTTTCCCTGGGTGTATCCAGTACGCTAGTTCAAGTTCTTTCCCAGGCATGAATTATCCACGTCTAAAATAAATGCTATAGCACAGCCTTTTGAAACATTTTCCACAACCATAAAATGTTCTGAAATATGCTGTGAAATAACTGAATTTGTCACATGTATGTTCATCACCCAAAGGCTTTTTTGCCATCATAAATATACTATAAATTTTTTTGTTAAGGAAGTTCGAACTAGAAGTTGACGATTTGACTGTCTAAAGTCAAGTGAGTGAATCGATTGAGTCAGTGGTAGATCAAAATTGACCGCTAAATTCAGGCGTTATGCTACGCGGAAATTAGCATGGTAATGGGCAATGGCATTAGCATGACTCGTCCTTTTATGGGTGGTTCATGGTAATGGGCAATGGCATTAAATTAGAGAACCTTAAGCATTGTGATACATTACAATCTCATTAGAACACCCATGAAAGAGTAAATCCAAAGAAAAAAAAAAACTCTTTCGCCACGTTGCGAAATGTATGCATGGTATGATGCGCGCTGGCATGCACGTGCCTATCCATGAGATGGAAATTCGTTAGACTGGGACACATGCAGCCAATGTACGAGGCGTCGCAACAAGACCGATCATTTAATGGAGGTTGTCTGATTTGCGAGACATAACACGTTCGTACCATTTTATCAACAATGACTACAATTGCAGGTGGACAAGTCTTGCGATTTAGTTTGAAGTATACAACTTGTTGATCGTTTCTGCATTTAGTAAGCCTCTAACGTAGCATAACAGAGCACTAGCAAGTTCCTTGCCTTTGCCTGCGGGCATGTGCTAAGTCTAAGTGGGAATGCTGACTTTTTTTGAGTCAGACGGATTTGATATATGACAATGACCTGGAGATAATTCTCCACACAGAATATTAACACAATAAAACCCTTCTCATTTGTCAAAAAATTGAAGATGTTCGCCTTTTCTACTTTTTTATGGCATGCCTCTATGTCATTTTTTTTTTTGGGGGGGGGGGGGGGGGGAGAGAGAAGAGCAGAGCACAATCTGTACTGTAATAGTGCATAATATTTCTTTCTGCTAAATTAGTTTGGTTCAGATTTTAAGCATTCCTTTCCCCTCGTAGATGTGCTTGAATTGGCTAATTGGCTTGTGTACCCACATTTTTTTGCCGCACTCCATAGGCTGCTGTTCACTGGTGTCCATGCAAGCATACAACGAGTCGTAATAATTTGGAATTGGAATATACCAGGGAGCATGCAGATGAAGCATAATAAATCTGCAGTGCCCTGCAATATTTGGACCAGTGTGTTTGTCCCTGGTGGTCAGCATGAACAAAGCAAAGCAGGGGACACGGCCGAGCTTGCAAGAATCACGGCGCATCTCCGTCTCAAACAGGGAGACTAGACGCATGAGCGGAATATTTCTGTGTGTGTCAGATCGGGCCATGTCTCAAAGCGACGTTTGTTTTGTGGATGCATTTGCCTTCGGTTAAAATTCACGCTCGCGCAGCTTCCATAGCCAGTACTGTGAATCCCGCACGGATCCCAGCGATTCTCGGCCGGTGTCATTAAACTATAATGTACTGCTATTGCGTTTGACGATGATAGTTTACTACACTGTGCTATTTAGATTTATGTCAGACAATTACAAAAATATGGATAAATAAAAAGGAAGTTTTTAACATAAAATGGACGTCTAGCCTCAATAAGTTTGGGTAACAATAACTAGAGATCTCTAGCCCCCCAAAATTAATTAGAACTCCCACATAATAGAAAAAAGGTAGAAGGTCTCGTTAGAAAAATAATCCTCTTTGACTACACCGTAAAATCGATTTTCAATGGAATCAATCAGACATATTTAAACCATCCAATAGGACCCTGATCGAAACACATACATTTGTGGGTTGAAATATAAGTAAATTCACACAGATGTTTTGTTGTAAAGTATTAGTTTTAAATAGAGGTGTTGCTTTTGATTTTTTTTCAAATGAGAAACTTGTATACAAAATTTGAAGCCCAAACCTTTTTTAAGAGATACAAAAATAACAAATTACAGAGAAAGGGGGAGGAAAAAGACAAAAACAGTGCATGTTAAATGCATAATTTCACTAGGTTGTTTTCCTAGGTTTTCGCTAGATTATTTCCCTTTTAAATGATCATTAACTTCATAAGGTATATTAAATTAGTTTGGTAATATTTTACTTTCTTGTATATGAACTAATATAAGGGCCTCCTATCAAGGCCCTCCCTTTCCAATCTGATCGTTGCACTTTTATTTCCTTTCTTTCTCTTTCGAATGCCATGTCCCACACCCTTTAAGAGGAAGTCTACTGGCACAGTCCTCTTGAAAGCTACATAGGTCTTATCAAGTCATTTTTCAAGTTGGAATCATCTATAGCTAGCATGCATTTCCTTTTCCCCCCGTTCTCTGTCCACAAAAATATAATATGGAACCTAGGGAAATTGTGGCCGTCAATGCAAAATTATTCCCACCACGTTAGATTGATGTGATGATATTCATTTCCCCCATCAAGATGCTATTTGCACTTACCTACAATGAAATACAGTTGCTACTGAAAGGAAGAGATGTCCGCTAAAGGAAATGCATGTATTATATACATAAGTAGATAGATGTTTGATTTTCTTAATAGTTTTTTTAAGAAAAAGACGACGATGACCATCCTCTGTACAAGCTTCGTGCATCAAGCCAACTAGCGACACATGGCGATGATTGTAGGTCCAACGTCAATGGTGTTTTGCGTAATCGCCAGACAGTGGCAGGGGTTGGTGGGGGGGGGGGGGGGGGGGGGGGGGGGGGGGCCCCCACATGCAAACGTCTATGCTCATTTCATGATCCGGGGTCCGGGCAGCTTCCGGACTTGAAGTTTTTGTACATTTGGTTGGGCCTCATCCCAAATGCTATGGTTTATATAATTAAGAGAGTAGAGTAAAGTGACGCACGAACTTGTGCAGCTTGTTTGGTTAATTTTTTCAGTATGGTGTGTCGGTGTGTCATTTTTTGTTGCAAAGTATGTCGAAAAGTCAGAATCCTAGTGTGTAATAATGTTACTTATCAACAAAGGCCATTACATTTGAAATAAATAGAGGCTGTTTATAATTTTTCTCTTTATTTTACTTCTGTTGTGGTGCGGAATAGGCATATCTCTCGTGAGTCTCAAGATCAGTCGGTCTAGCTAGTCTTTCAGAGACGCTCAAAGTGGTAGAGGTTGTGTGCGTGTGTTCGTAGGAGTAAATGATCGTACGTGTTTATAAGTGTTTGTGTATGTACTGTGTTTTTTTAAAAAAAAAATCTCGTGCGCGAAAAAAAATCACTTCCTTGCTCGGACGACGGAAGGAAAATGCTGACACGTATGAGATTCAGAAATCTAAATCGATAGACAACACGGAGTTCTCTCTAAACCATACTGACCGAGCCAGATCGATCGGTTCCTCCAAAAAGCCAAACCACAATATGAGAGAAGCGGCCTCGAAGCGACATGTCATTGCCGACTTTCCCTGGCGAGCACGTACGATGGCGACCTTCTCCATCGATCCATCTCTCCCAGATGCAATTACTCCGCCCACCACGTACGCAAGCCCCACCAAGAACACACAGCTCCACATCCATCTACCGATCGATCGGTCACTTGGGAGACAACGACCTCTCGATCCATCATGAGCAACGATCCAAAGACATTTCAACAAGCAGCAGCTAGCTGAGGAGAATTGAAACAAATGGTGGCAGCTAAGGAACGCGCACCACACACGTACGCACGCGCGTGAATGAATTACAGTGCCTCCCAGAGGTGCAACTCGCGAAGCAAAGTTACAACACGTGTACGTACGCGCGCACCATGAACTACAGCTACTAGTACACAGCAACTACGGATCCTCCAATTGACAGCGGCAAGAATCTCGATCGATCGGTCGGTCTGAAACGTCCACGATCGATTTTGATCGCCACTGCTGCATCATCTAGCTAGCTAGCTGATAGGTAGCCCCGCTAATTTACTAACGCGACATCTCGATCGCTTTAAGCAGAGAGACATCGCAAGAAGCAACCACGACCCATCTGCTGCGTAGTAGGCTTTAGCGAGCTAGCTAGCGGCCACCAGCTAGCTCGATTGCTTCTAGATTCCTCCTCCCCACTGATGATCGCCGAGCTTCCTCGCCGCCGCCTGGCACAGCTCGTCCGTCGTCGTCCGCCACGTCGTCCAGCCGCCGTCGGCGCCCATGGCGTCGTCGCGGCGCTGCCGGTGCAGGTGGAGTTGAGGTAGTCCAGCAGCGTCGTGTCCGAGTAGGCGGCGTCGCAGTCGGCCGGGCCCAGGTCCAGCCCGTCCAGCCCAAGGCTTCCCAGCGCTGCGGAGTCGAACACGCCGGCGACGCCGTTGTCGAGGCCGGCGCCGTATTGGTCGAGCCAGCTCAGTTGATCGGAGAAGCAGGGCACCGGCGGGCAGA
>LAPY01003960.1:28422-41563 GCA_000970635.1 Eragrostis tef
GGGGGCTCTGCCCGCCGCCGTGGGCCGGCGAGGAGGACGCCATGTCCATAATGCTCGCCGGCGGCGGGTGGAGCTGTGGCGCCGCCGTGTGGTGGTCGTGGTGCGCGGCCGTCGACGCGGCGGCCATCTTCTCGAGGAGGCGCGGCATCCAGTAGCAGCGCACGGCGTCGCGGAACACGGGGCTGTTGGCGTCCACCCGCAGCTGCCGCGCCTGCTTCTGCACCCGCGTCCGCCAGTAGTTCTTGATCTCGTTGTCCGTCCGACCAGGCAGGTGCTGCGCGATCCTGGACCACCTGCCCACACACACACACATACAACAGATTATATATACAAACTTGTATATATGCAAATATATACACATGGATGATTCGAACCAACATGCATGCACATCATGATCAGTTAGTACCTATTTCCCCACTTGGAATGGAGCTCAAGGATGAGGAGCTGCTCCTCGGGCGTCAGGTTGCCGCGCTTTATGTCAGGCTTGAGGTAGTTGAGCCACCTGAGCCGGCAGCTCTTGCCAGTCCTCTTCAACCCTAAATTAAACCAGCAACATCAAAAGATTGAGCAACTCGATCGATCATCATGGTGTTATCAAAAGAAAACAGTGTGTGTGCAAGCAATTGAAGAAGGGAAACTCACCGGAGCAACGCGCAAGGAGATTCCAGCGGCCCTCGCCGTGGCAAGCAATGTAGTTCATGAGCAGGTTGTCCTCCTCCAGCGTCCAGGGGCCTCTCCTCAGCTCCATCTCCTCCTGCTGCTGCTGCTTGCTCGTCACAGCCATGGTCCCTTTCCTCTGAGACATTGCTGTTACTACCTTGTGCAGCACTAGATTCTTTGGTAATGGATGATGATCCCCTTGGAGGGTGCAGCCTACTTATATATGCGCATATATAGCCATGCACTAGCACACTAGCAGCTATTACCTAGCTACCTTAAAGTTGTAGTGGCCGGATGTGTAGAGATTAGGAAAGAAAAGGTAGGAGATGAGGAAGAAGAACTGAACAAGTTGGGGAGAAGGGAATAGCTGCATGCAGGGAGAACTTATTGGTTACTTCCCTTTTATAATGACTTGTGGCAATCATATGTCATATGTAGGGATTTCTGAGGCAGCGGCTGCTCCGGCCTAGGACCCCTGGACTTGCAGGAGCGTGGTTTGGTGGCTGCTGCCTCCTCGGGCGAAAGAAGAGGAGGGGAAAGGGAAGAAGGCCAAGTGTAGTTACACACCAAAAAGGGGCAAACTTCCAACTCTCTCTTTTGAGAGAGAGAGAGAGAGGCCTTTTGGAAACAGTGGCCACTCTTCAGATTCTTTCCTACATGAAGCGTGTTTGACTGAACAATTTGTCACCCTTGCACTATTAGGATTAGACGAGAGAGGCGAAGTGACATGGAGGCATGGGCAAATTGTTGGATGTACACATCCTAAAGGTGAACAACCTCATTTTGCACTCAATGACTGAAATAAATAAATCAGGAAAAACACAATATTATTCGTTGTGATAAGATCAAATCGCACACAGACGTGCATATGTTCTAATAATTACACTTCTTATTTATTTTCGTTGTCCGTCAAAACTTTGGT
Organism: Eragrostis tef; assembly: GCA_000970635.1. Classification (NCBI taxonomy): domain Eukaryota; kingdom Viridiplantae; phylum Streptophyta; class Magnoliopsida; order Poales; family Poaceae; genus Eragrostis; species Eragrostis tef. The sequence goes on from LAPY01003960.1 coordinate 30,005, forward strand.
ATGTTTTTTGAAAGCACACTTCAATATGAAAAATGCAGATGTTTCTTCTCTTAAGCAGCCGCCTAGAGCCTATATTGAACTGCCTGTCTTGAATCATAGCAGTTGCTGCGTAATAATTAACAATTTGGACTAGAATATCTGGCCAGAGCTGGTCTACTTCAAGCAAAGAATAATCAATCAATCAAGGAGACTTCTGCTCTCAAAGTATATAGCTTTTGCAGTCCTGTGTTTTCTCAAAAAAGCCAATGAAATACTGAACTTTGGAGACAGCGCCCTGGGAAGTAAGCAAAGGTTAGGTAGGAATGCTTGTGATAATCGTATAAAATATTCGTAGAACCTAATGATTCTTGACCTAACTGTCAGACATGCTAGCAAAAATAATCAGTTCGAAGGAGTGTTTAGCTGAAACAGTTCGTGCATGATGATGCTACAGTTGCATGCATGACATGGAGTGGTCAAATACTTGCACTTAAATCCTGGCGCTGCGCCTAAAGTCCGAAGTGGTTGTTTTGCGGCTGCTTTGCAATTTGCAGCGTTCTTGACTGAATTTTCAGAAGTACAATCACTGTTATGTCAGAAGGGTACTCAGCATGTTTTTGCATGGAGTATATCAATTGAAAGGCCATTGAATGAAGAACGCTGCTACTTATAAATGCTCGAAGGAACATGTGCACAAAAATGAACAAACCAGAGACTGTTGGATCAAATAGCCATAAAATTCTCAACATAAACAAAGCATAAGTTGTTAGTATAGTTGTTTTAACCTGATACGATACAACACCATATAAATTAGCAAATTCATTCGTAAAAAAAATAGCAAATTAAATCGTTCCTATAGTGCCCCTAGCTAGTGTCAGTTTCAAGATTTGACGTATAACAAATCACATAAAAACAATTTTAGAGTTGGTCAAAGTCAAGTTAACTCATATTTTTTTGAAAATAAAAGTTAGCTCAATTTTGGCAAACTTTTTAGGAAAGAATATCAATATGTACGACATCAAATAAGTAAACTATATGGTTTGAGGTGTTTTAGTTAAACTGTTTTGAGGTGACTCAATGATTAAGGTGACGCAGGGCAGCTACCAAGTTTGATTCAGAAGGGCGTTGTTTTCAGGCCATGAGTCGACATGTGCATTGATCTATTGCCTCAGTAATCAGTTCAATCAATTATTAGATCCAAATGCTGCTTTTAGATCTGTCCTTTGCGTGATAAACTAGAATATCCGTGATGGTACAGATCATTCATATATGCTCTAAATGGACCATTCTACGATGCTAATCGCGTTCAAGTACTCTACCTAGAAATGCTCGAGATAATTCGAGCTGGAATGGAAGTAGCAAACAACTAGCCTGAAAGAAAATTACAATTGGTGGTCCAAAACTTAACACTTGCATATATTGTACCGGCAAGCTTTTCCCATGGACCACGCAATATCGTGACAAAGTAGTGATTATATCCGTATGCACCACGAAACGCTCACTGCATTAGCCAACCATATTATCTCACAAAACTACGTTCTAGGAAACAATGTGGAAATTAAACAATCATTTATATATATTTTTTAAACGGAAGAATAGTGCAGGTTATTCTTGTTCACATTTATTGGCGTGGTAAATACATTTAAAGTTTGATTTTCTAAACAAATGCATCCGGTTGCAGTTTTGTTTGGACCTCATGCATTGTCCTAACGAAGTGCTAACGCTTTTATTTTGACCTACTTGCACCGCAGATTGGCAGTTAGCATAAGAATCATACTAGTTCATATGAGCAATGGTCACATAATTAATTAACTATGATGTGTGTGCAAATGCTGATTCAAGCCTTCAACCAAGCTGGGTATGCATAACTGTTAATATTACGAAGAAGTGACTTACGTACACTGTAGTGTTAAGCATAACTAGGCTGACTACCATAATGACCTTCAATATGACTTGCCGCAATTTGTTAAGAGCAGAACTATTTTTAGGGCGCTCACCATCTTCTATTTTAGGAAGTTTCAGCTGCCATTAGGCAGCTTGACTGCTACTCTGTCTATTGCTAGGTGGCAGGCATGTTCCTAGACCAGGCGCTATAGATGCATCTGGACGACGCACGCTGTGGCGTTGCAAATTAAAAGGTGTTTCCCCCAGTAAGTTGTTGGTAGAAAAGATTGTGTTTTGTGTACATACTCCCATTTGCATTGGTGCTAGCTAGAACAACTTGATCAATCATTCGCTTCACAGCTAATTTACTGATGGCAACAATGCCAACTGCAAGTTTGTCAATGCAACTTGGTAACAACCTAGTGCATGAATGCTTTCAGAACCAACAAAAATATTGGATCTCTCCCTCCATCTTCAAACCGCAGTGCAAAATGCTGTTGTAACCAACACTTGAAGGAAGACGTGTACACATCGTCATGTTGATTTGACCTTGCCTCTTGCCTGAGAGACTCGAAACTACACTTGGTCGCGTTCAGCGGTCGACACATGGCTCCCATCGACTCGTCTTTGCTCCCTCCAATCCCATCCGAAAGCGATCGCCATTTCCTCCTCTTTTCCATTGGTGCTAACATGCTGATGATAGATAAAGGAGAAGAGAGGTACACATCGCCAGTTCGCCACCATTGATTCTTACTTGAGCTCCCTTCCATCCCCCCATGCACGGATCGGATGACACCAACGTCTTTTCCACTTGCAAGAGTCTAAGCCTAGCTCCATTAGGGTAGGTGACCTACACGCGCACCTCGCGCGGACGACGACGCCGACGAAGACGACGACCGCGATGCCGCCGACGGCGACGGCGACGATCGATCCCGATCGGCATGTGGTCGTTTACAAACGTGGCATATGAGCGGAAGTGACAAGTCCGTGGTCGTAACCCGTACACGCTACTCTTTCTTGCATACCACGGCCCTGGTCTCATGCTGGCTTTACCACCAGCGAATATGTGTCGATAATGACTGTGCGAATACAGGGATCAAAGCCTTACCTGGGCCGTTCATGCTGCACCCGTCTCTTGACGTACTGACTGCTCCTTACTTTCTTGCATATATACTTTGATTCCATCGTAAATAATTCCGCACGTTTTGATATCAATCTGGGAGAATCAGACCATAACATATTCACACGTACTAAACCGGATCAGGGTTAGTGGAATCACAGCTAGCTAACTAGCTAGGTGCAAAGAAATTAAAAGAACTTTCTACAGCACGCAAATCTTAACGAGAACCAAAAAGAGAGAAGTGGTAGCTGGAAAAGACGGACCTATCAGCTAGCTCTATAGCTGCTAGCCGTAGCTTCATAATACACGATAATTACCAATCAACTAGTGACCTGCTGCATACGCAAATCGATCACCAAACGTGTAATCGTACCAGTCCATCGACCGAAAATGAGAGAACTACTAAATTACAATGTTGGAGTACACGAAACAACGGGCCATGAGTAACTGAAGTAATTATCCAGATAGATCGCCATCACCCTCATTCCAGTCATTATACACCGACGGCACCAGAATTCCAGTTTCATTCCCCGCCTATCTCGCCGTCTCAGTGCGGCAATTTTCAAAGCCCAAATGAAGAGGGTGTTGTGCAACAAGAAGCAAGGAACAGAAATGCATATGCTTGCATGAACGCACGTAGGTAGCCTGCAACACTTGTTGCGTTGCATCTGGCCAGGATTGATGATTAGTTCCGAGTTCCCATCAGGGATTACCGGCCGTTTGTTTGTACGTGTAACATAGATGGGAACGTGCGTAGGTAAGGTGAAGGTTCATGCATGCACATGTAATGTTCGCAAGTTGCGAGTTTAATACGACGGCAGGAACATCGATACTACGTAAATCTATCGTCGTCCGTACTGCCTGTTGCCAAGAAAATAATATTACTGCCATGTCAAGCTAGCTTGGTAGTCCAAGAAGGGAGAGATGATGTTTAAGTTTGTTTAGTTCCTAGGTTAAGTAATGCCGCCCTTTCATAGGCCACATGAAGCTGAAAACACCGGCCAGACGTCTAACGGCACAGGCAAGTAGTCTTCCCACTTGTACAGCCGCCTGCTAAGTTATGCAGCTTATGCTACTATATTCAAGAGAAATTTGTCTTTGGAACATTGAAAGGAGTATGTAGTTTCGTGACAAGGACATCATACATACTAATGTTATCTGTTGGACTCTGAAACATCTAAAGGAGGGGAATGTACTATTATTAGAGGAGGGAAAAGGAGACCTTTATTCTCCAGCGTCACACATTGCGACATTTTCCCAACCTGTATGCATAGATTTTAATCCATCTTGAAATTTCATATAATGATGCAATACTTTGTGTCCCTACGAATGCAGCCATATGCGAACGACATGACACGTGGGATAGAGTGTGGATTGATGAATATCCAACTTGAAATACCTTTCTTCATGAACCGTAAGCACATTTTTAATCTGTATTAATCATGGTATTTTTAAATAAGTTTAAAATTATTTGCAATACATTTTTTTGTATTTACTAATCCATCATTCTGAAAATACAATTTCACTAAATGTTTGCCATGTTTCTGTAAAGTATTGAACCTAGACCTCTAAATTTGTTTTACTAAACAGCAAGATGTAATAAGAAATAACAAAACTAATGAAATATAGTCTAGGTAAAAACTGATGAAACGAAAGGAAAGCATCACCTTGAACTCGGGTTTGATTGCCTCATTGAGCTAAAATAAAGAAAATAGGGCCCTAGCCCACAGTTACTTATGGGCTATCCAGCCCGCAGCTCTTTATGGCCATCCCAACCCACAGCTCTTTATGGCCATCCCAGCCCACAGCTCTCTTTTTTTTCAGTCCATCTTTGCTTAGGTTCTAAAACCATGCATGCAACAACGAGTTGCTGATAGGTCTTGTTAGTGGCGTTGCACAGTCTCCATCTGATAATTTCTAATGTCGATCAGATAACACCGAAGAGAGTCATTGTCACTGTCACTATGGTTTGCACATGGAGTGGCAATGGCAATCAGCTCATGGCTTCACCTGCATCGGCGAACATGCTCCAGTGAGGAAAGTTGCAGCACGCACCGGAAAGAGCGGTTTTAAACGGGAGGGTTGTGAACACATCTACACGGAATCCATACAGCAGAGAAATTATTTTGACAATTTGTCTAGGTTGGCCTCATACCAAAAGTGAGGTACATCCCTAAAACAGGCAAACCATAACAAATCTGTTTAGACGTACCAACATCCATGCTAGATCATTTTGACACCGCAAGGTGAAGCAAACATGACAGAAGAACAAGCACATAAATATCTCCATGAACAGCAAATAGATCAACACAGATGCTCTATTGGAAGTCTCGCTGTAAAAGAGCCAAGTCTACATTCTGTTTGAAATACCAAAACTGCGTACTCATTATCCAACATCAACTTCCTAATACAGAACGACATTGTTGACATAAAAATCATTCCCACAGGATACAAGAGCCTAGTTCATCCTCTTGATGAGCTCGTTGATGTAGATCTCACGGTTGCCAGCATCACCACCCTCAACATAGTGGTTCCTCTTCTTCTTCAGGCCACCAAGCGGCGCCTTCAACTTGAATGGCCAGAGGAAGTTGTTTGCCTCCTTGAAGTGTGGGCCAACGGTCATGATCTCATGGACAAGATCCTCAATACAGATGATGTTATGCTTACCAAGGCCCTAATGGAAAACAAGTAGAAAGAAATGAATATTCAAATCAAATAGGGCATATTAATCAGCATATCTGTTTCTAGATGACAAACCTCCTCAATGACATTGTTGTTGCTCAGAGGAATCCTCTGCTTGTTCAGCTTGCCATAACCCCTCTTGTAGATCAATTCCCTTACACTCTTCAGGTTCGGGTAACTGAAAGAATCAATATTTCAGACTACTAAAGAAAATTCAAAAGAACATAAACACCTAAAAAACAGAAACATTAAAATCAAGGCCAGGGACCGGATATAGAATTAAAGCAGTACACTTAACCTAGAACAAATAAAATCAACCCAACCGGATATTACGATTAGTCAATCTTAACTCCAGAAGGGTTTGCACACTACCATGTCAATATGCACAAAATACACAGCAATGTAATAAAGAACGGTGCCTCTGAACTGACAGAACACTATATTTTGTAATCTTCAAATCAAGAACTAAATAATTAATGACAACAAATAGAATGATTGCTACAGGAGACAACATCAACTTGCAAACATTTGTACAGAACTTCAACATCTCAAATAACATATTGCATTACAATCTTTCGCAGTACGTTATGTAATGTGTTTACTTCTTGAAGGTGTCACTTACCCATAAGCAACATACGGCTCAACCCTGCGGAGCATGTTAATGGTAGCCTTGTTAACCTTGAGGAAGACACCATTGAAGATCTGCCTCAAACGCAGAAGCTGCAAGATCTTCCGGGTCTTGGGGTGCATGGCATTGATACTACACAAAAAAAAAAGTGAAAACAATTAAGATAAAGCAAGGCAAGAGAATCAGCACATGACAAGTGACAGCAACATACCCACGGATGCGGACCACAAACAGAAGCTTGGCTTCGGGGTCCACATAGAACCCACCCTTCATCCGAGCCTCGCGCTTGAGCTGCACAAGCTCCTTCTCCTACACAAAGATTGGCAACTATATCCTTATATTTCCAGCCTCAAATGATGAACAATCTCACAATCTATTATGTATAGCAAAACTACTCAACCAGTCAAGAATCAGTATCAAATTAAAATCCAGGACACAGCCCATAAGATTAATAATTAAAGGTAACCTACATCTTAACCAAACAACAGGCAAGAATCGGCATGGAACAAAACAGGCTAAGCCCTTCCTACTACACATAGGAGGAATACATCACAAGTAGACCCCAAACGGTATTGCCGGATCATTTAACAACTATGTGGAAGCACCATTATATGCCTTAGAATATTTAAACATGAATCAAACTAATCCATGCCAACCTCATCTTGCCAACAATTCAGGAATAAGATTTGCAGCGCTAGTTATAACAGTTCTGTTCAACAAGGTTTTGTTGACAGCGCCATCTGAAACCACACCTAAACCTAGCAAGCATTTTACCGAACAGTAGCGATCCCATTTTTAACGGATAAAATGAGCACAAAAAACGCAACTCACTTCTATCGCAAAGACACCTAGAATCGCACATCGCACGCACGAGCGCGCTTCACATGAGATCGTTACGGGGACGCGGCGGGGCGGCTCACCTGGGCGTCATACTCCTCGGCGTACTGCTTGGCGCGGGCGAAGATGAGCTTGCGGCTCTCGAGGGCCTTCTTCCTGTCGACGAGCGCCTTCTCCTTCTTCTCCGCCGCCCACTGGTCCTCCCGCTTCCGCTTCTTCAGCACCGACTCGGGCACCACCGCCGCCTTGGCCTCTGCCGCCGCCATCTGAAACGCGGAGACCAAACAAGCTCAGATCGACAGCGCCTCGGAGCACGCAGAAGACGAGCAGGCAGCGCGCTAGGGCCTGAAGGAGAAGGCGGGGGCGGGGGTGCTCACCTCGAAGACCTGCTTGCGCCTGGAGAGAGGAAGCCGAGGTGGGAGAGAAGGAAGTGGGAGGGTTTTGCTCCGCTCGCTAGTATTAGGGTTCGGGCGCGCTCGAGTGGCAGGATCGGACGGCTGCGGTGTATGGGATCTCGCATCTGACGGCTGTGGAGGCTTGGAGGGGCAAGTGCAAGGCCCAGGTAGAAACTTTGGGCCGTAACCTCCGTAAGGTTGGCTTTATTTTACTTGAGCCTATCTGAAGTTTCGGCCTAAACCACATCGCAAGAAACGTTGGGCCTAATCTGACTGGTCGCTCGTTCAAAACGAAGACACAAGCCTGTAAGGCAAAATCCACTGCAACTGTCAAACGATCCATTAAACGAGCCTGTGCTGACTTTGAAAATCTCCAGATCTGTCGGATGCTCAGTTATTCAGAGTTGTTTATAGAGATAGAGTTTACGTACGTATATTCATAGGGGTAAGTGTGTGTGCATGTTGTGAGCGTCTGTGTTGTACTGTGTAATTCTCAAAAAAAAAATAAACGTGCAGACCTAATGATCGGTCGCAAAAGCTAACACAACATTTATACATTTATGATGTGTACGTGATGCAGGAACAAAATTTATCCACAGTGACGATGCATTACCAAGTTGAAAACCTCATTTGCAAACTTCCTTTGCGGAAGGAACATTGAAACGTCGCCGCATAGAAGCTTAACAGACATCATCATTTTTTGCATGAAAGAGACCCATACATAAAACCTGCCACGTTTGACAGGAAGGGAAATAAATTATGCGTCTCACCAATCGTCATCAAATTATTTCGAAAGAGGAAAACAAGAGAAGAGAAACATTATCGAGTAGTAATCAATTATACGGAGGGCAAGATCGACGAGGTCGACCTCGACTAAATGCATGTGCATGCAAAGCAGGTGATGCTGAATACTGATGCCTCTCGCCGTGCACGAGCCGCAATATGCAAGTCATAGTAGCCACGAGGCAATCGTGTTAAGCAATATTCATTAAAAAAAAAACAGCACGTCATAGGCAGTCTTTACGCATGCATCAGTAACTTATCATCATTTGCCAAAGAACACAACAGGGTTAAGTTGCACAGACCACCCAACCGGGACCCTCATCACTTTCAACAACAGCCAATTAAGTACAGGACCAAACCGTTCGGAAATGATCGGCATCCTAGATTTAACCTCTGTTTCTGCACGACTACAACAGGGTGTTCTGTTTCTGCAGAATCTGCACGCCTAAAACAGGAAGTTCTATCGGTTTTGCTGGGCCACAACCCACCGGCGTTTAATTACCATTCCTGCGCAACGAAATGAAGCAGGAACACAAGGTACACAACAACACACCCTACCGCCTGTGCACCGGCTTGTAAAGCACAACTGTCACAAACTTTGCCCTGAACCGATGTGTGATTCCCAGTGCGACGACGGATCTTGTGTTCTCTTTCTCTATGTAAAGGTGGTTGAGTACCACATTTTGCGGCGGAGGAAGGCTGCTTGAGTCATCATGGCTTGGTGGGAAGCTCAATAATGTGTGCTGGAGATGAGGGGGTACCAATGGGGGCTCCCGAGCTTCATCTTCATTTCCAGGAACAGGGTTGTTGTAGCTAGCATCAGGTGATGCTGGGACTTCAAATCCAACAACTTGCACCCCTTCCTGCATCATTGTTACCCATCGTAATTGAGAATGTAATGTTGACAATGCCTTGGAAAGATGATAGGAACATAATACAACAGTTCTTACATGGTCATCCCTGCCTTGTCGGTCCATTTTTCAGCAGCCAATTGCTTACCCTGATGGAAGAATAGATGAAATCGTTCATGTTAGCAAAAACAAAATAAGAAAAAGAGATGGGGACATTCAAATTGTAGAGAAATTTAATATATATTTATTCGCGAATGAGAGAAAATTAAAATAAAATGCAAGAGCTAACAAAATATAAGAAAAACAGATTGTATATAAGGATAAATCCATGAAATTTGCATACTGTGTATTCATATCAACCTGGAAAAGATACTTGTGACAATATCAGGAAACAGATGGATTACCGCCTTAAGAAAAGGTCATAACAGGGCTGTTAAGCACTAACGGGCTAAGCAACCAAGCTCCAATCGTGTCAATAACCCTTGTGAGGCATGCATTCAAGTAATGAAAAAGTAATCATACAGTTTTTGGACTACCGCGCCAGATTTTAGCGCATTTATTTAAAGTACTACTACTACTACTGCAGGAATGGACAGAATCACACTGGATAAAAGATTTCAACCTACCATAGATTTCAACTGAACAAATTAAGTCAAACAGGGTAACTTCACCCACAACAAGATATTAGCTGAAATAATGTTACCTCAATAAGTCACTAAATTAGTGCACTCACAAAAAGAGGTCAACAATTAAGTGCAAACAAGACATGAATTGAGCTTCATTGTTGTTGTAATAAATATTGACAGTAAAAGTGGACTAAAGAAACCTGTTAACTTAAGTGGAAAAGAGGAGGATAGGCAAACTCTAACGGTCTAACCCACAAATTACATCAATGCTCAGCAGTATATAAAAGAACTAGCGAAGTAATTAGGGGTCTGAATATTGCAAATATCATTAACCAATACACTCTCTAAAACAATATCAGTAACACACACTTATTTAAGGAAAATAACTGAATGATGAGACTGGTTAGTCACAAGCTCAAAATACAAAATATGATTGTCAAACTAAACACAACATAATGTCACATAACCAGATTCAAGCTTTGCGTCCTAAGAAACGAGTCAAAGTATCAAAGAAACAAGTCGAAGTATCAGCAGGTCGGACATTATGTATATGATAATAACACCATAGGAAAATCAGAACGATCCTAATTCATCATAGGATGAAAGAAAAGAAAAAAGGAACAAAAAACATAGCACTAATTGCGGGTGTTGGAATAAGCCATACAGACAGTTTGCAAATTTCCTGCTTGGCATTTTAATACAATGACATTATCTCAACACAAAGTTATACAGAATTTATAATTAGCCAACCTAGATGTTCTTTTATTCATGACTATTGATTTTAAACTCAAGAGTTGCAAAACATGTGCAGGACAACTCTTCAGGAGCATATATTATTTTGTGTAATCAAGGTGTTTACAAAAAGTGGAACGGGATGGTAAGTGCCGGAACTTTTAGCGTTTTACTCAAACTCGGTCATTATTCTGAAAACAGTTCCATAATACACATAACAAATAAATGGAACTAAGAGCAATGCATTGTCATAATCTCTGAACAATTTGCTTATCTTGTCAAAAGAAATTCCTATATAAGACGCCCGGACTCGTAAGAGATAATATGCGGCTTCACTATACAACAAAATATAGCATATTTTTTATAGCCCAGAATTGTAGAATCACAATAAGCTAGCTGCATTAAAAAAAATAGAGCAATCTAAGACTTATATCTATCATCTGGGCCACGGACTATTGAAGCATATCCAGATGCAGGAGCATTACATAGTTCAAAAAATATGAGAACAACCGCACACGCCTACGACAAAACTTGAGGATGCTAAGCACTAGTTGAGATATTAATTCAATCCTAATGAACCAAAAAAATCAGGTTAAATTACACAAGAGTAACTGACTCAGAATAAACTGAGTAAAGTATGATGCCCTTTTCCCCAGAAACATTAAATATAAAAGGCCTAAAAGTATTATCTATTAAACAATCCTCTGCCTGTGTTGTTACTCATCCTAGGCTTCATCATCAATATAGTTCAATGAACTAGTTGCAGAAAACATTTAGGAAACTTGCAGCATGAACTTCTAATCAGGTCTACATATTCACCAATCATCAAAGTTTCATATATTAAGACCAAGTAGGATAGGCGTATATTTATTTGGGTTCATCAAACAGAACAAACATACTCAATTCAATTAACAAAGTCACTCAAGGTACATATAACTCAGCCATCTTAGTCAGAGTGGCACCTTACTCAACATATTTAAAAAGAGGCATTCATAAAAGAACTAACAGAATCCCTTCCCCCCCCCCCCAACTTGAACTCTAC
>LAPY01003962.1:19848-37869 GCA_000970635.1 Eragrostis tef
CCGGCCCCGGCGTCCACTCCCAATCCCCAGCGACCCATCACCTCGCGGCTCTCCCCAGATGCCGCACCTTTCTTTCCCTCCCGGAGAAGACAAGCAACTGCAGCGCACGACCTATCGAGATGTGGTGCGACGGCACTCGCCCGATGACCCGCAACCTCGGCAGCCGTCGCCCTCTCCGCCGCCGCCGGTTCGCATCAGGCTGCGCTCCGAGATCCACAGGGTCGAGGACGCTGCGCCGGATGCGGACGGCTGGCAGGTGGTGAGGAGGAAGCGTGCCCGGAGGCAGGCAGCGTCCCAGCATCGGCGCCGCGGTGTTCCGGCCGATATGCTTGGTAGATGCTTCAACTGTCTCGAGAAGGGTCATCGCAGGCTAGAGTGCCGGGAGCCAACGAAATGCCGCAGCTGCGGTAGAGCTGGCCATCGATCCTTCGAATGTGGCCACCCCAGAAGAGCTCGCACGCGAGTGTCGCAGCCTGCTCCCGTCGTCCAAGGGCACCAGAAGCCTCGGCCCCGCGGTCACGCTCCAGCGGAAGGGGAAGACCCGGCTAAGGACCAGCCCCACCGGCGCCGCCGTCGACGCCATGGCCGGGGTCGAGGCCGCAGAGGTGCTGGAGGTAGTGGGGCGGGTGGCTCTCGGGCGCCGACGGAGCCCTCGCCACCGCCTTCGCCGGCGAGATCCCCCTCTAGCTGCCTTCCGGCCTCCGCCGGCCGACTTGTGCTTCATCGACCGGACGAGCGACATTGACCAGTGGGAGGCGAAGCTGGAGTACAGGGCCGTCTTTGTGACAGTCCTGGGTACTCGCCCGCCAGTCACGTCGGCAGCGGCTGGCCACACGCCGCCGAGCCGGAGGATTTCGTTCTGTTGCTGCCCGACCACGACGCCTTCCAGCTTGTGCTCCAGGGCGACCGCACCGTGCATACTCCGGCGTTCACCCTTGGTCTCCGGCGCTGGCATCGTGTGGAAGTTCAGATCGACTTGCACGGCATCCCCATGCATGTGCGAAACTACACTACGGCGGCCGACCTACTGCGCCCATATTGCTTGCTGGAGGGTGTTGACCCGGACCCGGCGTCTCGGCGAGATTGGTCCAAGTTCAGAGTGATCGCGTGGACTGTCAGGCCTGAGTTCATCCCCAAGACAAAAACTCTCGTCGTTCCCGAGCCCACGGATGAGGAATCACCGTTCAAGCCACAGCGCCGGACCCTCAAGTACCCGATTCGTATCGAAGTCCGGCGGCTTCTGGTCCAGCTTCCACCAGACTCCCCGCCGCCCTCGCCTCCACCGACATCGCCGTCGGACCCGTCCAGCGATGATGATGAGTCGCCGGCCCGACACGACACCCCAAGCGGCGGCGCCGAGCGCGCGGACGGTCCAGGCGGCCTCGTCGTGCCTTGGCCAAAGTGGAGACCCCGCCTCATGTCAACGGGATCGCCGTTGATGGTCTGCCTGTCGAGCCCTCGGTCGCACCGGCGACGAGCGAGTTCCGGGCATCCTCCGGCATCCCACCGGCCGAATTTATGGCTACGGGCCCACCCAAAGCTACCCAACCACCAGGCAGTAACTCGAAGCAGATAACCGTTCGTGGGGAATCGTCTCAAGCGGGCCCAGGCATTCAAACCAGGCCGTTCACGGATGCCGCCTGCCTCCTCGGGTGCTGCACTGAACGGGGGGCCCCGACCACCAAGAGCTGGGACCCCATGCGGGAGGAAGCTTCTCGTCAATCTATCTGGTGCCCTATCCCCTGCATGCCGCTGCATGCCGTTGACGCGGTGGGCATGGAGCTGAACGGAAGCCTGCCTTGTGACTTTGGGCTGCCGGATGGAGATGGGCCGGCTCAAATCAGGGAAGAGCCATGCGACGACAACACGGCTGCCGCTGACTCGGAAGAGCGCGAGCTGGACCAAGAAGCCGGGCCGGCCCATGCGTCCGTCCTCGAGGCATGCGCTCAAGCGGATTTAAATCGACCATCCTCTCCGCTCATGCGCCAGACGGGAGACGCTGACCCGGCGCGAGACTTCCTCGACTCCATCAAGCAAACAATCCAGAATGCACCTCTGGTTCAGGCCGCTCCTTCACCCAGAAAACGCAGACGGCGGCGGATCCACACCAACATGACTCTACGCCGGAGCCGGCGAATTGCTGCGGCAGGCTACTCCAATAACACCATCCAAAGGGCTCAGGCGGTACTCATGAAGAAGCTTGGGTTCGTCCGCTCGGAGGAATGCATATCTCCAGAAGCACGAGAGGCGTACGTGAGACTCTTTGACCATCCCTTGTCACGCGCGCATCTCATGGCGCTTGCTGGCTTGTTTGGGTGGACAGTACCTGACGGTTTTGAGGCCCGCTCGGCCGAGCTGCTGTTAGCTGAGCCATGAGCCGTGGCCTGTTAAGGTGTCCTGTGGTTGTACTCCTCTATGCAATGGATGCTTCAAATTTGTTGGTTTGGAATGTTCGTGGCCTGAACCGTAAGTCACGTAGAGATACGGTACGGAGCTTGGTTGCCTCCTCGCGGCCAGACCTGGTGTGCTTGCAAGAGACCAAGAAACATAACATGAGCACCAGAACTCTCCTATCAACTCTCGGCGCTGAGTTCGACCAACACATCGCGCTGCCGGCGGACGGGACCCGAGGCGGGATTTTGATTGCCTGGAGAGGATCGGTATGCCACGCGATTTCCTCTCGGCTAGACGTATTCTCCGCGTCAGTCATGTTTCGCAATTCAGATGGGCAAGAGTGGTGGTTCACTGGGGTATACGGCCCGCAATCAGACGCACAAAAATTGTTGTTTCTTCAAGAGCTCCGCGACGTCAGGGCCGCCTGCCCAGGGCCGTGGATGGTCGCAGGTGACTTTAATTTAATATACCGAGCAGAAGACAAAAACAACCAAAACGTGGATCGTGCCATGATGGGCCGCTTCCGTCGACTGCTCAACGACCTTGAGCTCCGGGAGATCGAGCTCCTTGGCCGACGTTACACGTGGTCTAACGAGAGGTCGGCGCCCACTCTTGTCCACCTCGACCGTGTATTCTGCTCATCGACTTGGGAAGCTATTTTTCCGGACTACCTTCTCCAGAGCACGGCGGCGGGCATCTCTGACCACTGCCCGCTTCTACTCGGCTTGCGAAGTAACACACATGGAAAGAGGCGCTTCCATTTTGAGAGTTTTTGGCCACAACTGCCGGGCTTCCATGAAGAAGTAGCACGGGCATGGAACTCTGTCACTGGTTCTGTCTGCCCACTAGAGCGCCTAGCGCAGAAACTACTCGCCACTAGCCGCGCCCTGCAAGCTTGGAGCCAAAAGAAAGTTGGGAATGTATCTGCCCAGTTAGAGCAAGCTCGGGAGCTCCTGCACCGCCTAGAAATTGCGCAAGATATACGTGGCCTCTCCACGTTGGAAGATTGGCTGCGAAGGGCACTGAAACAACACTGCCTGGCCCTCTCGTCACTGCAGCGCACAATAGCGCGGCTCCGGTCAAGAATCGATTGGTTAAATGAGGGGGATGCGAACACCAGTTTTTTTCCACTCCCACGCCAGGTACCGGAAGCGAAAAAATTACATACCAAAGCTCAAAGTAGGCGATCACTTTGTAACTGACCCCGAGGAAATGGAAGAGGCTGTGGGATTTCTACAACAATCTGCTTGGCAAACCAGAGCACAGAACAGAGACCCTTAACCTGCATACCTTCCACCGTGCTCCACAGGACTTAACTAGCCTAGACGCACCAATTTCAGAAGAGGAAGTGTGGACCGTAATCAAGAAACTACCAATGGATAAAGCCCCAGGTCCGGACGGTTTTACCGGTAGATTCTATAAAGAGTGCTGGCAGACGATAAAGCTCGACGTCATGGCGGCCGTGGGCGCCCTTCATGGTGGAGACAGCCGAAAGCTACACATGGTGAACTCAGCACTTATGGTTCTCATTCCAAAAAAAGAAGACGCGGTCCAGGTCGGGGACTTTAGGCCGATTAGCCTTGTGCATAGCTTTGCCAAGCTAATCACAAAGATCATGGCTGAAAGGTTGGCGCCCAAGCTCGGGAATTTGGTGGCTGACAACCAAAGTGCTTTCGTACGCGGAAGATGCATTCATGACAACTACATCCTTGTCCAACAGCTGGCCAAATATCTTCACAAGCAGAAGAAGCCGAAGTTACTCCTAAAATTGGATATCACGAAGGCCTTTGACACGGTTTCCTGGGCCTTTCTTCTAGAAGTGCTATCACACCTTGGGTTTGGAGAAAAATGGCGGATGATGATATGCAATCTCCTCCATACCTCATCGACGAAAATCCTACTCAATGGTCAACCCGGGGAACAAATACGGCACCGACGCGGTCTGCGGCAAGGGGACCCCCTCTCACCGATGTTGTTCATCATTGTTATGGACGTGTTAAGCTCCCTGGTGGTGAAGGCCGATGAACTCGGGCTCTGGCAACCCTTGGCCTCACGTAATTTGGGACATAGGCTATCTATTTATGCTGATGACGTGGTGCTATTTGTCTCTCCAACTCAAAGCGACCTCACACTGATCAAAAACATTTTGGCTGTTTTTGGGAATGCTTCGGGGCTGCACACTAACATGTCCAAGTCAACTTTCATCCCGATTCATTGTGAGGACTCCCAGGTCCAGCAAGTTGGTGAGACCATGCATTGCAACATCTCCAACTTCTCTTGCACTTATCTTGGGTTGCCGCTGTCCACGAAAAAACTATCAAAGGTGAACCTTCAACCCATAATAGATAAAATTGCAGACAAGCTTCCGGGGTGGAAAGCAGCCCTCATGGCCACGGCAGGGCGACTGATTTTAGTTCGGGCAGTCCTCACCGCAGTGCCCATACATGTCCTCATTGCTCTGGATGTTCCAATGTGGATGATCAAGGAGATTGACAAAATCAGAAGGCGGTTCCTCTGGAGGGGGCGCCGAGAGTTGAAAGGTGGCCATTGTCCGGTAGCCTGGGATCGTGTCACGCGTCCGCTGCACCTTGGGGGCTTGGGCATCCACAACCTCCAGTATCTTGGATGGGCATTGCGAATGCGGTGGCTATGGCTCGAGAAGACGCAGCCAGACAGGCCATGGGCCGAGCTGAGTGTGCAAATACCCACAAATGCACGTGCCATGTTCTCAATTTCGGTGTCAACCATGATTGGGGATGGCCGGAACGCTCTCTTCTGGACAGATAGGTGGTTGCACGGTAAATCAATTTCAGAGCTTGCACCTGCACTAATGCCTTATGTCAGAAGAAGAGGGTGGCGCAAGCGAACGGTGTCCGAGGCTTTACAAGATAACCGATGGCGAGACGACATCCAAGGAGGGACTTCCGTATTGGCGGCCTGGCAGTACCTACAGCTGCTAGACGCTCTACAGGAGGTTGTCTTGACGCCGGGGGTGAGCGATCGACATATCTGGACGCCGAAATCCTCGGGGATATTCACAACCAAATCCGCTTATCAACGTTTCTTCACTGGTGCAGTTCGTTTTGGGCCACATAAGCGCTTGTGGAAATCATGGGCGCCACTTAAGGCAAAAATCTTCTTATGGTTGGCTATCCTGAACCATTGTTGGACGGCAGACCGGCTGGCTCGCCGTGGCCTTCAACACCCGAAACGCTGCCCATTCTATGATCAGGAGGAGAACATCCAACACTTGCTCACCTCCTGTGTCACAACCCGGGAGGTTTGGTTCCGCACGCTAGGAGTGGTCGGGCTGCAGCATGTTGCTCCATCCGCGGATGACTCCAACTTCAAAAACTGGTGGCACCGTGCACTCCGAGTAGTGCCTAAAGAGAAGAAGAAGGGATTCAACACGCTGGTCATACTTGTCTGCTGGGCCATTTGGAAGCAAAGGAATCGGTGTGTGTTTGATGGAGCGTGTCCATACCCCATGGCGATCATCCGGGCGATCGAAGGGGAATCCATCGAATGGAGGATGGCGGGCGCCACTAGGCTGCGAGAGATCATGCCGTAGGGGCTGTATGCTGATTGGGTTGTGTGTAATCATAACGGGCGCGAATGCACTAAACAACTAACCTCGGCCAGAGTATGGCATTTGTACTATCTTTTTTCTCCTTAATGAAATGACACGCAGCTCTCCTGCGCGTTCGAGAAAAAAAATGTCAAGCAGGAGCACGACGATAAATCAAAATGATTTTGCATTGATGTCCAGAAAGTTTTTCAGCAAGTTTTCAGGAACCATATATCCTCTTTCCTACATGATTCCACGAGTCCTCAGCAAGGTTTTTCGGAAAACCGGAAAAACCGGACGAAAACCGGACCGAAACGCATTTGACGAAATTTGATCTGAAAATTGCCGAGATCTTCGGGAAACCGGACCAGATTACCGGTAACCGGTCGATGTTTCCGGTAAACCGGATAAAAAAATGAGAAACCGGTACAGATTGAACAAGCGGAAAAATGCAAAAAAAAGCTGAAAATTGCAAAAAAATGAAACAAAAAATATGTAAAAAAACTAGATGCAATTTGAAGACCAATGGTGGAAACGAAACACATATATTAGATCGTATGGTCTCTCAAAAAAATCAAGGAAGTTGCTGGTTAATAAAAAGGGTTTTTTCTTTTTTTTTTCCTTCCTTGTTGTACTCAGAAACTTTCGCGATTTTTGAGGCACATGAAACTATAGAATATACGTGAATGATTTTCATCATTGGACTGCAAATTGGATCTAGTTTTTTTACGTGTTTTTTGTTTTAAATTTTTCTTCATTTCCGTCAACATATATCCTCTTCAGTGCGTGCTGACTCTGCCACTGCCAGCACCGGCGATGCTCTCATCCACCAGTCCAAACGGCCCCAAACACTGGAACACTACAACACAAACACCCATATAGCAACGCATCCTTTGCTACGGTAGACTAATGCGTTGCTAGCCCGCCCCACCTCCCCGGCTCCCCCACCTCACCCCACGGCCCACCTCGGTGGATAACTTCTCTCGTTCCCAATCCTCTCCAGCACATCTGGTGGTGCGCCGTCACTTCGTTCGCCTCTCCCCCTCAAAGATTCGTCGCTCCCATTCTCCCAATCTTCAGATCTTGGATCTTGCCCTTAGCCCCTACCCCGATGCACAAGCAGGATTCCCACAGCAGCCGTCCTCCGGTCACGCAAGCCGTCGCTACCAAGCTCACCTCTCATGGCAGTTCCTCCGTGGTGGCTACTTCACCAGATCCAACCCTCTGCGATGCGAGGACCAGAGGAGAGCGTGGGATCGACGGACAGCTCCTGCTCCAGCTCCAAAACCATGCCGGCATGACCCCTTCTACTGTTCTAGATCTTCGCTTCCCTCTGCCGGTATGTGTTTGTTTGGTTATATTCCTGCAGATCTGCGGAAGGGCAAGGATTGGGGAGTGGAATCGTGGGCAGCAAGTTATCTGAGGTTAGAATTATGGATCACGATTTGTTTCAATTAGGGATTTGTTCTTGCGCCCCCGATGGGCTTCCATGGCTTCAGATGCATTTTCTCAGATGCGAGCCTCTGTGATTGTAGAATTGTTTCATTAATTTCCTGCCCACGGTGTGCACCTGGCACTTTAGATTATCTAGATACGAACCCCTTTAATTGCAGATTAGATGGATCGTTATTAGAATGACAAGGGATTGGCAGTTTGATTTTTCCTTTTGGGCAATTTAATATAGTTCTGTATCTTATCCTGGCATTCTTGCATGTGTTTAACACTTCGCCCTCATGATTCTCTTATCTGTAATTGCAGATTGCCCACGGATATGCACCTGTGACACACGAACACCAAAAATCTCAGAAGATAGCAGTGGGGGCTGTGCGACACACTCCAACATACGTCTGTAACTTTCTCTCCTTAAAACACTCTGCAGTTGGTCAGGTTCAGATTCTGAATAGTAATTAATGTTATATTAAAATGTAGCAACATATCTCATTTGAGAATTTGATGATCACAATGTTTTGTTTTTCTACAAGATTTTATCTTTTGTTGCTGATACAAACAATAGTCAAACTATAGAGAACTAATGTATGAATTTATTCGAAAATATCTGAAAGTTTGCATAATATTTCTCTTGCAATTTGATGATTCTAGTCTTTTGTGTTTAACTCAATAATTTCAGATGATTCAGGGATGATAAACTATTAACACTTGTAGTTCAAAATTTGTCATGCAGGATGAGTGGAAGACTGGTCAAATGAGCATGCAAAAATGATGCAGAGCGACATTTTAGCTTGGAGAATGCTCAGAGATGTCGAGTGAATGCAGTTTTGACATCTTAGATACAGATGTGTATTCTTGGGATTATAGATATGTTAGGTTCAGATGTAGTTTTCTTCCACACAGAAGTTGTATCCTTAGGATGTTTTCATCACCAAAATTGGCTGCTGTAATGCATGTCGGCCGATCCTTGTACAACTAAACTTGTATATAATACAATTTTTTGGCAGTGAAATTGTGCGGCTCTGAAGTGTTTGGACAGGATTTGTTTTTGGTTTATAATTATATTATGATAGTGAAAAGTGATATATATTATATACATTTTCCTGGTGGCTTACCAATACTAGCAACGCATGGAAGCGTTGTAGCTGTGAGAATATATGTGTTGCAGAACTGCAACGCATATGAGTGCTGGTTACCAACGCATAAAGATATGTTGCAATAGACCCTTGCAACGGCAGCTGTGGCAACGGATGCTAGATTAGCATCCGTTGGTATTGATACTACCAACGCATATTTGCACTTCTACCAACGCATAAATACGTTGTAAAATGGGTGTTTCCCTTGTAAACAAAAGCAGCAAAGAGAAATCACGCACGAAAGATGAGATGCATGCCATTTGCACCTGATCTTCTTCTCAGCTTTAGAATCTCCTTCAGAACTCCAACTACATCAAATTTTCAGGTTTTTTTTTTGGCTGCAGTACTAAAAACGAGATGAACCTGGCTTGGCTATCTTGGCACAATCGCGAACACGAAAGGTAGGTGTATTTAAGGATATGGAATTATATTCCCTAGAGGTATTTAAAGATCAGACTTAAAATTTGATCATTGTCCACTATAATTTGTGATTCATGCATATTCTCTTTGTATTTATTGGTCTTTCCAGTATGTCACGGATCCTATTCTGATCACTTAGATTCCATTCTTTTCTCTTTTTTTTGAATCTTTTTTTTTTTGAATCTATTCCATTCTTTTCTCAATTGCATGAAACAATGTCCTTTAGAGTTCCCGCAGAAACGCCCGGGGTATCACCTAGTTTTTCTGATGTTTGAATTGATCCGTGTTATGCAGTTGAAAGCTCCGGTGAGTAGGTTATGGTGTGACGTGTCAATCATGCAGTCATACCTGCAATGAGAGCTCCTCTCTTCGCCAGATCCAGGTTATCCCCATCCCATTAATTGTTGAATATTTATAGCCCCAAATGTATGTTGGTCATGCTAACTAAACTGGTGTCTCGATATGTTGAACACAAGGATAAAATGGAGAGTTCCTGTGAACTCTCCATTCTGCGTGTTCGCCATTGTTCATTGAAATGGTCATCTCCTGAAGTCAGCTTTTCAAAGACCCAGAAAATTGGTTTCTTGTTATTGTTATTTTTTCTCTCTCCCGGATGCTAGATGTCAAATTTTCTTTCTCTCATCAGGTTGCCTATATTATCGGCCTGATATTTGTCTGTTGTAGCACCTATTACACATCATGATTTTGTTTAATAACAATCAATTAGTCACATAATAAGATTTTTTGTTCTTTTGCTGGTCATAGAGAAAGTCTTCACAACCATTGGTACTCCGGTTCTTATCTGAGTCTTCACAATGAAAATCCTGTTCGACAGTTTGATCCGTTGGCAGCTCTGTTGTTTCATTTTGCAAAGCTTTGTCAAGCTTGTCTGTTGGTGACAGTCTCGAACGATATGTTTCCTGGGTAGGTTTGACCAATCACATCTTCTAAAGTTTCATATTGTGCAGTTTGATTCTGTGTATTTAAGTGAATCACATTGTTTTGAGTACTTGTTGTTTGCCCATGTTTTTCCAGGGAATATTTTCAGATGGCTGATGCGTGATGCTGATGTGTTAGGTCAAAATGTCAATAGCAGTGCCTTTTGATTTACTGGGTTTGACGTAGAATGTCTGATTTGTTAAGAAGCTAGAACACTAAGCATCAGTCCACTTCTTCATTTCTGGTAACTTTGGAACCTCATGGCATCATTCAAATCAATTTATATTATATATTGCAAAATAACTGAAGGTATAATATGGTCGGTGGCACTGAATTAATATCCATGCAGTAAGTTTTCTTTTCTTTTAAAATTTTCATCTTCTATTGTGGCCCTAGCATCATGTGTAAAATGGGGATGTGCTTGTCTAACTGTGTGTTTGTCAGTTCTATCGATATATAGTCTCTTAGACCTTGGTCAGAGAAATTTAAGCTTCTATATTCAGTAAGTAGTGACTCCACAAGTTATTGTAAAAATATGTCCTGATCCTGACTACAATTTAAGGCAGTTGTTGTTCTATAGCTGCTGCCAGTGGAACATATTGGTACACAAAGAAAAATGAACTATTGGGATAATTGACCAAGGAATGTTGAGCATATAATTTTTTTTGAAGTGATTACAGTAGGAGTGTCGGTGTTAAGAAACCGGCCGACAAGTAAATTTGTAAATCGGAGTTTGATGATCTTCTTTGATGGTGTTTGAGAGGTTTGCAAGAGAGTGGTTTAGACTGGTTCGGGCCTTCGATGCCCTACGTCCAGTTTGGGGAAGGTTTGTGTTTCAGTCTGCAGAGGGGAGCTACAAACGATGGTGAGGAAGGAGTCCTGCTCCAAGCCTCTATCAATGTGATGAGCTAGGTCGGTCTCTTCTTGTGTGTGTGTGTCGATGTGTTCTGATGAGACTCGGTCTCCCTTTTATAGTTCAAGGGGTGAACCAGTTTACAGGTGGGAACGGGAGTCCACGTCGTGAGCGGTGCGACCACGCGTCGCTCTGGTCGTGCTTGGTCCGCCGCGGAAGCTCCGGTCGTGCGGCGTCCTGTCAGCACTGTCGGCAGGCCGGGAATCGATGCCCTCTTCCTCACTGTAGCGGCCGTCTTGTCGTCAGTGTGGTCTCCACTCCTGTTCCAGGCCATCATGAGTTTTATGTTAATGACGATGACATAACCGCCCCATCCCTACGCTCGAGATGTCAGGCGGCGCCTCAGGACGGGACGGGAGACACTGCGCAGGTCGTATCCTGCTCCTGTAGATTGGCAAGTTCCTAGGCAGAGTTAAGGCAATCCAGCTGCCTATTGTAAGGCCCTGTTCATCTTGTAAGTGGGAAAGCTTCTCCGAGAAGCAACCCGACCCGTGGTCGGATGAAGTGGGGACCGCCTAGTTCAGCCAGACTTGGAGTCAGGCGAGTCGGAGATCGTGAGCCTTGCCCGACTCGGGGTCAGGCAAGGCGGAAATCGTGGCCCCGCCCGACTCGGGGTTGGCCGAGGCGGAGACTGTAGGCCCCGCCCGACTCGGGGTCGGGCGCGGCGGAAATCGTGGGCCCCACCCAACTCGGATCGTGGGCCCCGCCCAACTCGGGGTCGGGCGAGGCGGAGGCTGTGGACCCCATTTTTGTAGGCCTTATGCGCCTAAGTCGAGGCCTGTCAACCGGCTGTAATCGGAGTTAAGTATCCTGTATTGGATACCCTAACTTAGGTATCCGTCAAGAAGAGGCTTCCCCTGCAATTTATTGGTCATATAAATTAATAAATTACAATCTTCTACGTTCAATAAGTAGTTACACTATGAGTTATTGTAAATGTGTCTTTTTCCTGACCTGCAATTTAGGGGCAGTTCTATTGCTGCTTCCAGTGGAACGTCTTAGTGCTGAAAGAAAATGAAATATTGGGATAAATGACCAACGAATATTTCTTCTTGCAGTTGATCTTTGTATATTCATATCCGATGCGGCTTGGTAGTACAATTTTTTCCCTTTTATTCTATACAGTATGTCAATTTATTCATTTAAGGTACTAAAAGTTCTAACCTGGAGCACTTAATCTCACGTATGAAGGATGGTAAAATTCTACTGATTTAAGGTATTCATGGTTTCAGTAAGCTGGCTGGATATGTTCAGAATTTATCCTATTCACTAATTTATCTTTTGACCCCTAACTGGTTCCTGCTAATTTCGATCATATTTATATTACTGAGAATTTTTTTATACATTTGCAATACACATGATATTCAACTATCTTTCATTCTTTTTTCTCGTACTAATGTATAGGACGTGCAAGGAGAATCATTGGATCTTTTATTGAATTTCGGACAGTGCTCAACATCATGATACTGTTGCCTTGTAAATCTCTCTTCCATTCCAGTTTCAACATATGCACAAAAGAGATTTTCATTTTACATTATTTCACATATGGCAGTACATTTTCTATATTAAAGGTCTAAACTAGCAGACTTACTCTTATGTTGTTTCTACTTTGGAGTCTGACTGTTGTTTTACTTGTTTACAAAAGAAAGACAATCAAACAATTAATGATTATTTCCTCTCTAGCATGGGTTACAATTATTTTTAGCTCCATACTGAACTTGCTAGCAAATTTTAGATTGGAGTACCAATATCATGGATTGTCCTGTTTGCTTTTACTTTGCAGCAGAATAACATGTAAAGGATGGATCGACGAGGGAGCAACCAGACCTCACTGGACAAGCATTGCAATACTTTTGTGCAGTATATTTGGTAAGTGATATACTTTGACTCCAGTCTCCACATAGTGGAAGCCTTGCCACGAGCGCACTGAGTAGGTCGACATTATTTTCAAGAATATTGAACAAAAGGCCTCTTGTATATGTTCATGGTTTCACTACTGGTTTAGGTACAAACTCAGAATTCAGACTAACAGTTTTTCAAGATCCGAATTCCTACTGCTTTTTGAAACAACATCTGTAATAATATTGCCACTACTTTTTTCGGTGGCTTATAATTGTCAAGAAAGGAAGATGTCTTTTATTGCAATGGGTAACTCTTATGTTTTTGTCCTTAAAATAGTTCGGAGAAGATGGATTTCACTTCAGTGCGAAGGGTTCCCGTCTTACGGTTTTACCGACGTAGTAATGAGGGAACATATGTTGCGGCTTCTTCAGTGTGAGGGTTCAGTACAACAGCTGAAAGTGGTAGTGCTATAGAATGCTCCAAATTTGAATCCTTTTAGTTGGGCAGGACAATGATGCGTTTGAATCCTTTTAACTGAGATGGATGTATAAGTACAACTGAATTGGATTCATAGCTGATAGAAGGGTAGGTGTCGCTAGATGTACATGTATAATAATTCAGCTATAATTGACTTAAGTTTTGTATGGTAGAAAAACAATATGTTGACCTTTCATTTTGTATATCCTTCTACAGGCTATATGTGGAAACACTTGTTACAATTTTGGGAGTACCTCTGGAATCAAAGCAGTAGCCTCAGATAAACTGCATGCTGTAGGTTAAGCCAAGTTGTAAAAGTGGCCATACGGGCTCATGTTGATGTATGTCTGGTAATGCAAAATATCTTTGTAAGCCTAATTTTTCTTGGATGATGTTATGAATATATGATGGTGTTGCAGTCATGTCAAGACTTTTGAGTGAGGTTTTTGCTCGTGTAGCATTATTACTGGTTTTGGATATCATTTGAAGTATACTCGCTCCATTCTTTTATTGTTGTCGTTTAAAACATCAAGAATGAACTAGAAATGAACTACAAAGCCAAGTCTCAAAGGTTTAGGGTTTAGGGTTATTAGGGTTTAGAGTTTAGGATTACTAGGGTTTAGTAGCTTCAGATAAACTGCATGCTGTAGGTTAAGCCAAGTTGTAGGTCAACGCCAATAAAAAAGGAATGGCCACTTATTATAATATAATTTTTGAAACTTATTATAATACAATATTATTCTCACTATTGGTTGCACATACACGTTGAGGACCCCTCCACGTTTTTACACATAGTCCACATTTTTAGTTACTTATTTGTTATACAGATTATAGTTAAGAGGAACTTTTCTTAGATGTTGATGTTTGATTTGGGTCACTGGTTCTATTATTTCTTGGATTACTTATAATGTCCTATCTTCAAAAAAAATTTAGTTGTGGGTTCTTTTCTGGATTATACAAATCATCCGGTTCCATCTCTTTCACACTTACATTCTATATATGTTTGTGATAATTTTGCCTGTATGAAAGTGCACGGTGCACAAGGAATAATTATTGCCTGTATGGAAAAGTTTAACACGATAGTGACTACAAGTCTACAACTCTTGTGAAAATGCTGCTACATTGCTTAATCAAGGAACATATCCTGACGTGCGTAGAAGCAATAATTATTTTTCATTAGAAAACACGGGAAATATTTGATGCATAAAAGTTCAGAGTATGGAGGTTCCATTTTTAAATGATTTTTTTCATTTTATTTCTAAACTTTACATGGAAACAATGGATTACATGCAATGGAAAGTCAACAGCTGAACATGGATTGGTTTAGAAATATCTTGCAAGTTTCACATTGGCTTGGTTGTATAAATATATAATCATGGACCTGTTTGAGATTGTATTTTAAGTATGAATTCTCTTAAAATAACACACGACGTGGTACAAAATAAAATAATTTGCATTAATTAAAATGAAACATCTCAACTATTTTTGGTCGCTATCGTTACCGACAATGAATAAAAACTTGTCATGTCTTTTACGTCTCAAAGTCAATTAGCGTCTTTAATTTCAAACCATTATGTTATGGTACTTAAATGCAATAGTGTGTCCGAAGTGTGTTGTGGATGATAAGTACATGGTGCATCATATCTTTTTTTATATAAAGTCCTGCCAACTGATGTCATTTGGACAGACATGTGTGTGGCGCACGTGCATTTTTACTAGTGCTTGCTAGAACATTAAATTACTGCCTAGAGTGTGATAAAATGTTCCATACAAATATTGTGGCCATTTGATATTGGCAAGAGCATTGTAATATTGGGAAAAGCACAGGATACATCACCATATATATAGTAGGCCTACCTCAATGGATCACCTTGAGTACCAGCGGTTCTTGAAACCCCAAGTCGATCGCTGATATTTCAATCGTCAACACTTGGCTAAGAGCATCTCCAAGAGACTCCTATAAAATTACCCCTATAAACTTGTTTTTAGGAGCAACCAAAAAATTATGAGGGGCAATTTTTCTCTCCTCCTCCAACAGTTCTCCCCTAAAAATAGATCAAAACACTTTTGATTGGGCCACATCAGCATTTGGGACCACAAAAACATTAATTGCATAGAAAAAGAAGAGATGGGAGCCCCAATTCTTCTCCTGTTTGTAGCTACAAATGAGGGAAGTTTAGGGGCTATGAATAAACTGGGGGTGGTTTTGGGGTCCTGTTGGAGATGGTTTTTTTGATTGACTCCCAATATTTTGATTTAAGGGAGGTTTATGGGGCTCTTTTGGAGATGCTCTAAGTTAGCTAAGCTAAACCTACCAACTATATAGATTATGACGTACGGGGCAAGTCCCGGTGGCTCTAAACTCACGTTTCACTTGTCTCCCCATGCGGCAATCCCTCTATCCTATGGTTTAGGATAGACCGACTCGTGCCAGTTGGAGACACAGTGCTGCTCGGTACCAGGCATGTATGCGTGATCTCTTTGTTAAGTTATCAGAGACGACACGTAGAACACGACAGATAACAAAAGGTAAAACTGGAATAAAAGAGACAAAATTATTTATTACGAAATTCTAGTGTCTGTACGCAGGGGTTCTCCTCAACTATATATAGGAGGGAACCCTAACTTCGTGTTCGGCCTGGATTCGATAAAGTCGCCCACATGAGCCAGGACTTCTTATATAAGATGGGCCTGACCCAATAAGAGTTTTACAACACTCCCTCTTGAGCTTTTTATCGTGATAACTATGACTCATAAAAACTCCTAAAAACCCAGTAGGAATTGCCTCGTTAAAAACCTTATTGAAAAAACTTCACGTGAAAAACTTATAAGGGAAAAAGAGTACAATGTTTTTACTCTTCATGATTAATGCTTATCAATCTGGATGACTGATATGAATTATCTTCAAGATAATTCATTTGATTCGGAAATGTGATGTACGTAGGGAAGTTCTCTCTCTTTCCAAACACTTCTTTAAGTCTTCTCATGCCAATACCATTCTCACACTTTTGAGAGTGCGGGAAGGTAAGGCCTTTGTGAACATATCTGCGAGATTGTCATAAGATCAGACATGCATTACCAAAAGCTCTCCCTGCACTTGCATTTCATGCGTGTGGAAGAATATAGGTAACATATGCTTTGTTCTGTTTGACTTTACGTATCCATATTGTATTTGTGCAATACAAGCTTTATTATCTTCATAGATAATTGTATGGGATGGAGTAT
Source organism: Eragrostis tef (assembly GCA_000970635.1). NCBI lineage: Eukaryota > Viridiplantae > Streptophyta > Magnoliopsida > Poales > Poaceae > Eragrostis > Eragrostis tef. The sequence goes on from LAPY01003962.1 coordinate 36,212, forward strand.
ACGCCACTCCACAAGTATTCATTATATAGCTTGTCATCATCATGAGTCAGGCGCACTCCTTTGCAACTTCAAACAATGCGATGATCTCCGAATAATTTGTCGATGTAGCAACTAATGTTTGCTTCGTTGACTTCCAAGAAATTGCAGTTCCTCTATATAAAAACACATATCCCGTCTGAGATATTGATTTATGTGGATCAGATAAATATCCAGCATCAACATAACCCATGAGGTTAATTCTCCATTCTTCTTGAAAAATGATCCAAGGTCTTCAGTTCCTCTCAAATATTGGAGGATTTGCTTGATGCCATTCCAATGCCTTCGAGTCGGTGCTGAGCTATATCTTGCAGTTTATGGGGCTCTTTTGGAGATGCTCTAAGTTAGCTAAGCTAAACCTACCAACTATATAGATTATGACGTACGGGGCAAGTCCCGGTGGCTCTAAACTCACGTTTCACTTGTCTCCCCATGCGGCAATCCCTCTATCCTATGGTTTAGGATAGACCGACTCGTGCCAGTTGGAGACACAGTGCTGCTCGGTACCAGGCATGTATGCGTGATCTCTTTGTTAAGTTATCAGAGACGACACGTAGAACACGACAGATAACAAAAGGTAAAACTGGAATAAAAGAGACAAAATTATTTATTACGAAATTCTAGTGTCTGTACGCAGGGGTTCTCCTCAACTATATATAGGAGGGAACCCTAACTTCGTGTTCGGCCTGGATTCGATAAAGTCGCCCACATGAGCCAGGACTTCTTATATAAGATGGGCCTGACCCAATAAGAGTTTTACAACACTCCCTCTTGAGCTTTTTATCGTGATAACTATGACTCATAAAAACTCCTAAAAACCCAGTAGGAATTGCCTCGTTAAAAACCTTATTGAAAAAACTTCACGTGAAAAACTTATAAGGGAAAAAGAGTACAATGTTTTTACTCTTCATGATTAATGCTTATCAATCTGGATGACTGATATGAATTATCTTCAAGATAATTCATTTGATTCGGAAATGTGATGTACGTAGGGAAGTTCTCTCTCTTTCCAAACACTTCTTTAAGTCTTCTCATGCCAATACCATTCTCACACTTTTGAGAGTGCGGGAAGGTAAGGCCTTTGTGAACATATCTGCGAGATTGTCATAAGATCAGACATGCATTACCAAAAGCTCTCCCTGCACTTGCATTTCATGCGTGTGGAAGAATATAGGTAACATATGCTTTGTTCTGTTTGACTTTACGTATCCATATTGTATTTGTGCAATACAAGCTTTATTATCTTCATAGATAATTGTATGGGATGGAGTATACGCCACTCCACAAGTATTCATTATATAGCTTGTCATCATCATGAGTCAGGCGCACTCCTTTGCAACTTCAAACAATGCGATGATCTCCGAATAATTTGTCGATGTAGCAACTAATGTTTGCTTCGTTGACTTCCAAGAAATTGCAGTTCCTCTATATAAAAACACATATCCCGTCTGAGATATTGATTTATGTGGATCAGATAAATATCCAGCATCAACATAACCCATGAGGTTAATTCTCCATTCTTCTTGAAAAATGATCCAAGGTCTTCAGTTCCTCTCAAATATTGGAGGATTTGCTTGATGCCATTCCAATGCCTTCGAGTCGGTGCTGAGCTATATCTTGCA
>LAPY01003963.1:23525-35331 GCA_000970635.1 Eragrostis tef
TAGAAAAATAACTGCGAACACTTTAGCGACTGTAGGAGCTGCAGAAAAAATAACTAAAACATTATAACTGCTGCAAAACAGCTGCTGCAAAGTAGCCAGGCGAATAGGGTGTTATTTTGACCTAGATCCACCAAGCAAGGGCACTAAACATATTTTTCAAGCGAGGACTGTACACTAAGGGGCATTTGCAAAAATGGTCTACTTTCGGATGCCAATTACAAATTCGGTCTCTTTTTCTCAACTTTACAAAATCAGTCTTGTTTTTTGAATTTGAAGATGGAAGGAGGTCCTATTCCGTTATCAGCAACTAACAGTGTTAAATGGCTTACGAAAAGACTAAGATGCCCTTTACAAAATCGGTTCTGTTTTTTAGAAGGAATTGCAAAATCGCTCCTGTTTTCTGCAGGAGCAACATTTAGCTTCAAAAAAAGATTTCGAAAATAAGTGGGGGAAACAAGGTCCAGACATCGACCCCAGTCACACATACGCACACGGGGTCAGGGTAGGCAGTAGTGCAGCCCCCCACCCAGCCAATCAGAGCATGCGGCCAGTCATCAGCTTGTCAATGCGCTAAGCAAGCATGTTTTCTTTTTTATAAAACACAAATGGTTATAGTGGCCTGGCTGAAAGCAAGTCAACTGATTAGAAAATGAAACGAGACGAGACCGATAGAGCTGAGACCAGGAAGGACATCTAGTGAGGAACGAGGTGCGCCTTCTTAGTTCACCCAAGACCCAACTAGGCCTTTCAATTGCAATTTCCATCACAACACATTTGTGTCTCGTTAAACTAGCAGTGCTCAGCTAATGGTCCATATAAAAAGCATGCATATTACTTTGCTGATAGATTCATAAAACCATAGAGCTTGGACACCAGATTTTTAACATATAAGTTAAATAAACACGACAGCAATTTTCAGAAGGAATGACAACATCCCAGACACCACCCTTAGGCCGTAACTGGCGCGGGCACTGGGATGATCGTTCGTCTCTTCACTTGCACATCCACAGCAACTATCTCATATCGATTCAGAATTCAGTAATACAGCATTCCGTTGACAAAGGCATATCAAGCTCTGCTCCCGCTGAAAGTATTGAGATGCAAGGTTAAAGCTACCGTCCATCGGCTTCTGGTAATTTGACACAGGCAGCAGGAACCTTTATATCCTACTACAAGGCCGACATCTTGAATTGTTGTACAATGCAGAAATTTTTTATTCTGAAAGTTCAGTCGAGTTCAAAGTTCTGACAAAATGTAAAGCAGAGCAAGTTTCTGTGACTGCAAACTTGAGTTGCAGCACATTGGATGTGGAAGAACCTGCGAAGGATCCGAAGCACCCATGTCCCATCGTGCTCCCAAACCGGCAGCAGCTGCTTCAGTCCGGAGTCGAGAAATCACAACCGGCGACCGGCATCGAGGAGCAGGCGGCGGCCTCCGACGGCGCCATGACCGACCAGCATGGCATTACCTGACCTTGACCGACCAGCATGGCGCCATGACGGAAGACGCGCTGACGGAGCGGGGGTGCTCGTGTCACACGAGTCGTGTGCTGCCTCGGCATGGGCTCTGGCCGTGTCGTGGAACCCCAACGAGCGGGTGGCGTTCCGGTACGGCGCCGGCGAGGGCCGCGTCGCACTGGCCGACGCCGACCTGGGCCGGGTTCGACCACGCCGCGCGGACCGTCGCCACGAAGGGCGTCGTGCTCGACGACGCCGTTACGGAGCGCGTGCGCGGCCGCGACCGCCGCCGGCAGCTGGTGTTCAAGGTCGACATCCGCGTTGGCTAATTTAACTCTGTGTGTGTGTGTGTTTGACATTGAACGAGGTACGTACGGCAGGTCGAGACGCCAGTTGATGAAAGCGGCGGCATATATGTGGAAATGTCAACAACTCTAGTCAGTTAACTCTAGTCAGACCGCGAGACGGTTATATGCAAGTGGCTATAATGGGAGATGATGCTAGTAATACTTGACTGATGATAAGTATCACCCGCCTGATAGAGCGACTCACGTGTGGAGTGCTCGACCACAGTCTCATCTGGAAATGGACCTCCACCGTCCGTCAGCGTGCCTTTCAGTCCTACTACCAGGCATGTACAGGTACCTTAAGCATCAACTCCTGACTCATCTCATCCCTAGCTAGCATGAACTCATCGATCATCCATGGTAGCCTTACTTCTACACGCTTGGTGTCTCTCGTCTCCCTCTCGTCAGCGTGTGTTCAGCTCAGTCACTGCCTTTCAGTCCTAGGCTAAATATACTCGAGGAAGGTGAACTCTGGTGTTTGATCTTTTGATCGTCTCCATTGCCACACTCGCTACCTTTTGCTAGCATTGCTATCAATGCTTGAGGTGAAGAATTGAGACCCCCTATAGAGGCTGGCGCACCCGACCCAACATCCTCACTACCTTCTTCCTCATGCTCCTTCAATCCTTGACGGCGCAACGCTGTGGAATTCCAAGCTCCTACCGTTGCGCCTCTCCCCCATTTCCCCTCCCTAGCGTTTGTCGCCGCCGCTTCCACATCCACACGTTGCGGCTCAACACCTCTTGACAATTGTGGAATAATGTGAAATCAAAGTTTGAACATTCAAAATGAAAGGTTGCAACATTCGCAATCAAAAACTGGAACAACTTGAATACAAGGGTGAAACAATTTGAAATAAAAAATCTACCTGGAATGCCTAGAACAATTCGAACAAATGCCTGAAACAAATCAAACAAATGCCTAGAACAAATCTATAGGAACGGGGCGGCACATGTAGAGGAGCAGGACGGATCGCGAAGCCCGGCGCAGAGCAAAGCTCGACGGTGCGCAGAGGGGATGTAGGCCCTGTTTGGAACAGATTATAGCCAGCTTCTATTGAAATTAATCTGCAAAAGATGCCAAACGGGGCCGCTTCTATCTCAGCTTCCAACGCAAGCGATTCCTCTCAACAGCTGCGTTGATAGAACGCTGGCTTCCGATGGAAGCGCTTTGCAGATAAGTTGTTCCAAACAGGGCCTTAGAGTGTCCCCAACAATGCCACTTCAGCTGACTCTTAAAGATCCACATCATCTTTCTGCTGAGGTGGATGTGAGAGGAATGAGGGCAGGGCCTGGCTAGCTCTTGTGCAAGCGCTAGTCTCGCTCACTTCCCAAGGCTCATGGCAACAAAGCATAGTGATTTTTATGCTGGTGAGCTTGTTGGTTGGGTAGTAACTGGGGCCCCTACTGTTTTGATCACCGTGCCAAAAGATAGAAGCAAGAGTGAAGACTTTAATCACTAACTCTTAAGTGACTTGGCAAACAAAATGCTAGCTGTAGTGAAAAACCGTTGGGCACGCTCTAACAATGGCGAGGAGGGCGAGGTAGCCAAGTGGGGAAGGAGAAATGGACCAGCTCCTGTTCTTCCTGCTGCTGCTGATCATGGCGTGCAGCATGAACGTTATCGCAGGTGCACTGGGGTCAGCAATGGCAATGCACCTGCCGCACGTTACCGGTTACGCTTGGACTCGGTCACTGCTGGAATGCTCGTGATGGAATCCTGTGCAGCGTGGTGCACCAGCTGAGCTGACTCTCCCGGGTCTGTTGTCATACACGCCAGGTGTTGTTATCAGCAGTCTGCACCTGCATCACACGATAGATTAGCACAATAACAAACGGAGGTAAACAAGTGAACTTCCAATATGACGCACCATACCGAAACAACAATGGTAACAGTTCGCGAAGCATGGAGGGGAGGATGGGGCCTGGGTGGTGGCTGGAGAGGGAAGGAGGGGAGGAGTGAGGCAGAGGTGGAAGAAGAATTGGTGGCCGTTTAGATTTGTTGGCGCACAAATCTCTAACACTATATGGCCCAAGTGAAAATCTAAAAAAAAAATCTACGAAATCTGGGATCTCTTATATTTTTTTTAGAATTATCTGGGATTTGCTATATGCAAGTCATCCTATGGTAAACATATTTTAGATCGGCCCAATAGCCCACCAGCAGCCCAGCCCAAATCAGAGCATTAAATATCGACACAAAAGAGTTAACATTTTTGTAGTTCTATTTCAACACTTTTAAAACAAACTCAACATTTTTTTAGAAAAATATTGACTAAAAAATATTGACATAATGCAAATAAAATGTTGACACAGTAGATTCAAAATTTTGACAAATTATAAATTTTGAAAATTTCAAATATATTCATATTAGTTCTTATTTTATAGAATTAATTATAACAAACAGTTACGATTTAGAGAAAAAAACGTGTTCAAAAGTTTGGGAAATGCTTTTTTTTCCCTCGTCCCACCCGCCCCAATCAAAATCCACCACGTGTCGTCCAGCTGTCTTCTCCCTCACAGCCTGCAACATGCAAGAGCCATTCGATTTCCTTCTGCACAAATCTCAAAGCATTCTATCAAAAGGATTTTATAGGATGAGACATATAGGATCCACCAATAAATCTGCTATGACTCGGGACATATTGATCATTTTTAGGCCAATTTAGCAGCCCAGCAAACAAATTAAAACAAAGGGCAAACAAACTTAACCGAAAGGAGGTGACATGGCCCAACTTCAAAGACAAAATCCACTCCAGGCCCTCCTATCGGCCTTCCTATGAGTGGGCTGCACCCGCCCACCTCTCCAGGACCATTGTCATTACAATCAGGAGAATTAGAGGGCTCAAGCTTATATCCCTTTGGATTCATATGGTGCCATGCGTAAAGTCAGGTTTTTGCTGGAAATTAGAAATATGAGTGTTTTCAGCTTTAATTTCATTCAGATTAAGTGGAAGCTGAAAATTGACTGAAAATTGTAACCGTTTCAGTCACATTTTGCAGTCGGACGTGACTCAACTGCATGGGAAAAACAACATTGAACCAACAAAAAAAGAAAGAAAGAATGAAGTACACTGAAATGACTAGGAAGGAGTAAACTAAACAACATGCCAAATAAGAATTAAGCCCAACGTGTCTACAGGCTGTTGGATACAAAATTCGACTAAAAGACAAATCGTTTTTAGCTGGGCAATTTTAGAAGTACCGTAATTGGAAAGTTGGAAATCTGAATAATCCACAAAATGCTATCCAGGATTGGAGAATCAGGCAATTTCTCAGAGATTTGTTTTTTGCAAACGAATTTCTTAGAGATTATTGAAGGTAAAAAAACCTACATGGCTACATCAACAAATTTCATATCGGATGGTTTAGCTGGAAATTTCCATGATAATATGGGATCATAGTTTTTCCTTATGCCAAAGTTCATTACGATAATGGTTCCCTCCATATGGAAAACTGTATACCTTTTTGTGTCTGAATGAATTCTTCATGAGTCCCAAATGAATTGCTCTCCATCATTTTTAGGAGCAACAGAGGACGAAAAGCCCACCTGTATGATTCAATTAAAGTGAAAACTTAAACAAGAGTTAGGGGACAGGCCCGTGATCGAGAACAGAGGAGGAAGATTACATGGCCAAAAGAAACTAAGTTATGCCACAAGTACTGTAAGGCATGGTATGAAGGAGGGACGCGCCTACAAAATTTCATCTGATTTACTAAACTTTTTTTTAGACAACATTTCCTCAACTGGCTAATACTAACTATGTTCAAGTACGAAATAAAGGGAACCCTGAAATTGCAATACAATGTAGTCCTTTTCGGCACCATGAAGGTTTGGAATGAAGACAGATTGTCAGAAATGATAGCAACAATTCAACTAACTGGGTCTCAAAGTAGCCGGGGTCCAGTGATATTGACCAGCTCGTAACAATTTGATCTTCTCATGGGGCCTATGTACAGGCCCAATTGTACGTTCCATATCGTACATTGTAAGGCCCACTAGTTTTCCAAACCAGGTGCAGTTGTGCTAAAAAAAAGGTTGTGCTATTCTCTCCGCCTTTTTTTTTCCTTTTTGAATTTACATTTGCTTCAATTTGTTACTTGTCTAAAGTTCTAACAAAATAAGGCAACAATCAAAGCAAAGTAGGCTGAGGTAGGCATAATTTGTTGGTTTATCGGATACAGTTTTGGTTCTTTGATTTGAATGAAATGTTATTTTTATAATCCAATAGTAAGAGCTGCAACAGCATATATGTAAAAGAAAATGCGCAGAGAAATGCGTCTTTTCCAGTTCTCTGAGATTCATGTCACACTTTCCTATCCTTGCCTAGCAAGCATAAAAAAGGACAAGTAAGCTTGTTTTGTTCATGTGCTCGGTTTGAGTTTGCCTCTCTGCTCTTGGCATGGTTTGTTTTGCCTGACCTAACCTTGCCAGGAAAGGCTAGTGAGCAAGAGAACCAAAAACCTTGCCCTTCATTCGTACGGTGCCAACAAAACCATTGACTACTTCCTGTGAGGTTTAGCAGCATACCTGAACAGAGCTACTCTCAACTTCTCAAGCAACATTAATCACAGTTCTCAAGAAAGTTCTTGCCAAGATTCCAAGAAACCTTACAGAGAAGGCTTCCGTGCTTTACTGAACCTGAAGTATCTTGGCCACTAAGGAACCTGAGGAGCCTTGGAACCTAGGATTGACATGTACCAGTAAAGCACACACCGAGATAACCTTCTAAAAAGGAGACCTAGATAACCAGCTCATGACTGGACCATCAAGCAGAGAAAGCTAATCATCAATAAGACAGCAATAAACATAACATTTTCTACCACTTTTCCAAATGACACGTTATTGCACTTGAACAGTGAAAGATTCCTTTAATCCATCATTAGTGATGACTTGTAGGTTTCTAGTCCTACTAAGTTCCTTGTGATGGAGACTCATCATCGCATTCTCTGTGAAACAGATCTCTCTCTCCCTCTCTCCCTCTCTCTGAACAAGAGCCTAGTGTGACCTACATCTTTGACAATGGCTGAAAAAGAGTGGCCAGCCATTTTTGTCTGCCAACTTCTTTTCAACTCCAAGGTTATTTTTCCGTTCTAGTCTTTAAACTCGATCGCCACACTAGGATAGATCAAGTACGAAAACTGTTTCAGGTTCTAGGAAAACGGGGTGCATATTCATGTTTAATAGTCATGTCATAATGGTGATATTATGCTTCTGAACATTACATATGACCTAAACCTGAAATGGCTTATATATTCTAGTGACACTTGTGATATGACAAGGATCCAACTTTTTTTCTTTAAAAAGGTGAGGCCACAACACTGTTGATCCATTGTCTATGCACATCGTAGTTTAATGAGGTCTTGTTGTTTTGTTAAAAGCTAGCAGGTGGGGTGATGTACTGATGTCTCCTCTTGTTTTTGGCCCAAGCATATCTGAATGGCTATCTTGCATAGTTTGCTCACCTTTTTTCCCCGCCCTCTCGCCCTTGGCATTTTGTTTCTTGTTCAAACATGCATCACATATAACATTATTATCTCAGATATAGTATTTCTGCCTAACTTCTCTGTTGAAAAACTAGATATGTTGCACATCATGTTGTAGAGAGTTTGATTGTGACTTGTGTTTATCTTTTGTCTGGAAATTGAGGTGCAAGATACATATGGAGTTTCTTTGCTTTATCCCATATTTAAAACAAATTCAGTCGATTACTTTCATTTGCATTTCTTCTAACTTCGAATTAGCTAGTTTTCTTAATTATGTCTTGCAAGTGAAAGGAAATACTTCTGCTCAACTTCGTGCGGATATACGTGCATAAAACAAACAGTTTTGAAGCTAATATGCGCTTTTTATTAGTCATGTACTCATGTAGACCAGTGTTGAAACCTATTTTCCTCTGTCTTGAACTTGTGGTGTATATAGTCAGTAATTACAAACTGGAATTTTTTTTGTTAAAGACCGCAATTGGGAGTTAGATATCACATTGCATTCCGAAAATCTACTACATCACTTGTCGCGAGACTGAAAGCCAGTACCAACTTGCTGTACTGCTTGCAGATCAAATTCAGATTCTTTTATGCGGTGCCCTCACTCGCATGCCACATCCTGTGTTGGCCTCAAGCATTATTGTAGCCCTGCACATTGCAGAATGCATCATTTTACTCCGGATTTGAATCTCAGGCATCAGAGTACAAAACTGTGCCCACAGACGACCACAGAAACTCAGATTTCTGATGCCCGAACGAGCGTGCAAAATCATTTTCGTGGTGTTGAACATGAAAACAGATGCCAAAAGGAATTTTGTGACAGAAAGATCGTGCCATGAACTCAACGAAAATGACAAATCAAACAGTTATCCGTTGTCTAGTCCCGGAGTGATAATATTCCAATCCCTGATAATGCAACAAATTGTTTCCAGTCGATGACCCTGACAGTCATGGCCAATTGGGGGCTGGCTGAGGTGTGACACAGAGCAAAGGCAAAGGCCTGCAGTGCATGGCCCCAGATGATCCTCCCGACCCAGGGAACCTGATGAATCTTGGTTCAGATAATCCAGTGTCTAACCCTACACCTAGGGCACAAGTTAATATCACCAGTTGAGCACCACCCATGATCCAGCAACAATGGCATGCAGAGCTCTCAAACAATTCCAATCATACAACTGCTTGCGACTAATAGCTATCAAACCATAAAGAAGTTGAAGTCCAGTGCATGGTTTCATTTGGTTTCCTGCACCTCATGAAACATGTAACAGCAACTTGGACAGTGATGGCATGTGTCATGTATACATGTACGCGGCGATAATCTCGATAATCTCAATACCCGATAACTAATCCAGTTCGCGCTTTCTGGAAACAAATACCAATCCATTTGCCAGCATCATGCAACAGATAAGAAGCACTAGAGTAGAGAGAAGCCTAGTCATGCAATGTGTGTGGCATGGAAAGGCTTTCGCTTTCAATGGGAGGTGTTGATTGGTGCTCTGACTTGAAGGCTTTTGGGGGTCCTCCTATGGATGGGAAGGATCTGGATCTTCTTTAATTCTGACGGGAATCAGAGGCCTGATCAAGAGCTGATGATGGACCCAGCTTGGTGCTTGCCCTGTTTGGAGGAGATTGTGATATGTGAAGATTGCAGCAAGAACTGTCAAAAAAGATCATGCTCCCCATGTGAGTTTCAGGCAAGAGCTGTAAAGTCCTGACTAAGCTATGCCGTGTCAGTCAGAGATCATCTTAGGATTTCAGAAGGAAAAATAAGCAATAAGTGATTCCTTGTTAAAAGTAGTCTGTCATTCTTTTAAGTGAAAACCATTCTAGTTATCCAATGTCTCAAGGAATCTTTGCTTGTACAGTTCGACGTTATTCAAAACAAATCATATTCAGTGCAACCATATAAAATCTGAAGCAAGAGCATAACTAAACCGGGTGCGACGGCGATATAAATCTGAAGCACGAGGCCTCTCGATCACTTGGGTTGGTTGCTGGCGTTGATTGCCGCCGCCCACAGCAACGAAAGCTGCCGAAGGAACAACGCAAGCAGGGGCCCTGGATGCGGGGCGGAATCGCGCTTTCCATGAAAGCAAACTTGTCCGCTTCCACCGACCGTCTGATGCCTTCGGCCCTCCCATTTTCATACGCTTTTTCCTATTTTTCGTGTTCTCTCAAAACCCATGTGAATGAAACTTTAGGAGCATATTTGCATACAAAGTAACGGACAAAGTCCAGTTTTTAGGCTATGATCGGGACTTCAGTAATGAATATGATCGAAGGCAATAGTTTGTAAAATTAATCATACGGTCTGGATAAAATGTAATCGTGTCTACACGTACTACTATCTTATGCCTAGCAATGGATGACATTATATATAAAAAACAATATGGTAATAAACTGTCCACCACTACTATTATTAGAATTAAAAAATTAAAATTCAAGTGATCACTTGATGATTGATGTAAAATGTAACTAAAAACAATGGTGACAATAAGCACATACGGAGTCATTTTCTGAATTCTATTCCAATCGATCTCCTCTGCTCTCCTGGCTGATGGCAATAATTTTTTTCCGGGAGGGATCTTTGCTTGATCAAAAACCATTTGCGGCTAACGCATGCGAAAAGCCTGTGGTTTCACATGCTGACGAGTTGGGTCTCTTGGCGTGCTCGTATTTGTACCTAATTCAATCAAAGTTTTTCTTTTGTAGCTCGGATCCGTTTGTGCAATGCGCCCTTGCACATTGATCATGACCAAACTGTTAAAAAATTCCTGGCTTGATACTTTTTTAGTTCTGATGATGACGTGGGAGCCACTCGGCGCAACAAGTGATTCCCTTATCCAATGTATATCCAAAAACAGCAACAAAATTTGACTCGACACATATTCGTCAAAGAACTATAATTTATGTGATTTGGATGTATTCAATAGTTAATGGGTTACTCACGATATTTTCAAGTGGAAAAACAATTATCCACTCTCTATATATATAGCAGCACTTGCAAGCTAGCAAGGTACAGCTGACATGGCTTCACGCATGCGAGACACAACTTCAACCTAAATTGGATAAAGCTATTTTCTCGTCCAAGAAGAAATAACTTGTGCGATTTGGATGCGCTCAACACTTGATCAATTTATTCGCATTTGTTTGAAGTGGGCACCTCTGTTTGTTCTTTTCTAGCAGCACGCAACAGCTGGCAAGGTACAGCTGACATGGCTTCATGCATGCAGGACACATTTGAGATTTGACCAAAAAAATGATGAGCAATCATAATAGGACCAGGTTCGATAAATATTTGTTTAGACTTTGGTGAATTACGCACCGATTAAATGCTTTTTGATGTAGACTCCGCAACCAATGCAAGATTATCAGTTTCTTCAGGTGGCAGTCACTTCTGAATTTTTCCAAAACGTGAGGCCGCCACTGAATTCAATTCAGGAAGGCGGGGTTCCATGAACTCATGTGCACGCAGCATGAAACCACGGGAGGATCATCTAGAAATCCGGGGAAATGCCTCCGTGCTACGTTGAAGGGAGATAAAAATGGATCGGGAGGTGCGACGAGCTAGTGTAAACAAAATTTAATTTGCAAACTTTCACGTCTTGGATGTACAAAAGACAGCTGTTTACCCTTGAATCAGGGCAATTTGAAAGCGTAGCTGCCGAGGTAGAAATAAATAGCATATCCATTTCACGACAGCTTGTACTGCATAGATCAATCTCAAAGTTTTTTTTAAAAAAAAAGCTGGAAATTTTTTGTTTTCATAAAGACGAAAATTGTTGTTATTACCGTTATGAAAACGAATTATGAGTCAAATATACATTGGGTAAGGGACAATTGAGGTTATATTATGATAGAAGTAACTGTTTTCAATATGTAAAAAATAGAATAATACATGTACAAAAGCGAAAAGGAGCATAGAACAGTCGTACATCGGTCAGTGGACCATCCGTATGATTTGGAAATGAAATGTCCATATGATTTAGAAATAAACTAGTACAGTGGCCAGGACTCAAGAAACTACTCCCTCCGTCTAGAAATATAGTGTTCATTGAGTTTTGTCCTAAGTTAAACTTTTCAAACTTTGACCATCAATTATAAAAAAAAATTATAAATATTGACAACACAAAAATGATGTTACTAGATTCATCATGAAATGAACTATCATAATATGTAACTCTTTAAGTTTAAAACAATATATATTTTTATATATTGTTTAAAGTTTAATTTTTTGACTTAGGACAAAACTCAATAGACACTATATTTCTTGACAGAAGAAGTAGTCTACACGACGGCACCCATCATGAGATGGGCACCGACCCATCCGAACCTGGTTAGGACCATATTACCGATTGGCTCATACCATGTTTTAGCTATTTTATCTGTTTCAAAATGATAAGTATTATTTTAGTCTTGAGCATGAAAATTAAAGAGATGAAAACATAAAGGGCACGCGGCATTGAAAAAGATAGAGACAAAGTTGCATTGAAAAGCGAGAATATACTTATTTTTT
>LAPY01003964.1:24539-34668 GCA_000970635.1 Eragrostis tef
GGCCCTGAGCTCGGCGACCGGCGGCGCGGCGCCGCCCTCGGCCGCGACGAAGTGGAAGAAGAGCGACTCCGGGCAGGACGCGTGCTTGAGGAGCGAGTAGATGGCCGCCATGGAGCCCCGGAGGTAGTGCGCGTCGAGCGTCATGGCGATGTGCACCAGGCTCGGGTCCCAGACCCCCACGCCGGGGCGCCTCGGCGAACCTAGGCAGCCCTGCCGCCGCCGCGGCCGACCCAGATGCGGCGACCAGGAGGAAGAACGCCGCCTCCAGGACCAGCGCGGCCCTCACCGCCAAGGAGGCGCCCATGGACGCCGCCGGCGAGGGCTCCGCCTGGGTCCCCGGAGATGGATGCCCTCCCTCGAGGTCGCGGGTCGGGTTGTGTTTCCGGGAAGTGGTCGGCGTCGTTGGTGGGAAGGGTCTGTGTGCGGGTGGCGCTCGCTGGCTGGCTCGATCGACCGATCGATCCCTCGGCCCAGTCGCTCGTTTTATCGGGGACATTTATATGTGGCGTTACCAATAAAGCCCGCGTGGGAGGTGGGGCCCGCGTGCGTTGCTGGTGCGCTGGCTGGCTTTCCCCTTCGCTTCCTTTGCTTGCCTACGCGTTAATCGTTTCCGCGAGCTGGGAATGAGGTCCGGGTTAATTACGGCGTGGTTAGCGACCGGGGCCACCTTGTTCAATTAGGGTAACCAAAATGAATGAGCTGGGATTAGCAGCAGGGGTCGCCACAAGCTGTGCCTGTGCGCGGCCATACGGTGACGTGTACGCCGCGTACGTATGCCACTCTGCTTGACGGCTTCCACGTAGAGTACTTCTTTCTAGTGTTTCCGTATTTCTTTATTTTCTCTAGGTTTTATCAGGGTCCGCAACGGCCACGGGTTAGGTTAGCTGCGGCGCCCGTGACAGGGGTTAGGGCACGGCAAATTGCCATGTGGATGGCCATCTCGATCTTCAAGCATCCATATGATATAAAGAAAAGTTTAACATTCGGAGGGCTAATGCGGTTGACATATATAATTGAGTACACTCTGATTTTCATCACGAAGAGACAGGGGTTGCAGTCAACCGGTGAGATCACACGGTTTATTCCGGAGAACCGGTCTATTCGAGGCCCAGCGTCCTGCGAACCGGGACGGCTTTGCTGTGCACAGTTGTGCTGACTGCTGAGGGGCTGACCTAAACGTGGCGCCATGTGCTCGGCTCCACCTCTGTTCGTCTAGTCTAGGCTGCTAATCAAACGTGCACAACATTTACTTTTCAAACGGTGAACCAAAGTAGGATACGGATCAATCGAAACATCAAACTCTATTAGGTGATTCGTTCGCGACGAGAAGAGGGTTCATTTCCAGACGAAGGTTTCCGCGTTGGAGAGACGTAGGCTCGCAACCAATTTGCTGGTCCTCGAAATGGAAGGACCATGCGACACCGCACACAAAAGCAGAGAATTCCAGAGCTCGGAGTCGTAGATAGTTGTGTGTTCTTTGGCTTTTTTCGTTCAAGTGCGCATGGCTTCGGAGAGAAGGATTACACAAGGCAAGTGATTACTAGCAGGACGCCATCTCCGTAAACTGTACCATAACACCGCTGTCAAAAGCTTGACGTTTATCACGACCCCATTGCCTGCCTAGGAACATTTGAAACTTTACCAAAAAAAAATGAAGCCTTGA
Source organism: Eragrostis tef (assembly GCA_000970635.1). Classification (NCBI taxonomy): domain Eukaryota; kingdom Viridiplantae; phylum Streptophyta; class Magnoliopsida; order Poales; family Poaceae; genus Eragrostis; species Eragrostis tef. The sequence goes on from LAPY01003964.1 coordinate 26,203, forward strand.
AATTTTACGTTACCCCGTCGAGATTGTGATGACCCTTTGTAGAGCATAACAATTTCGTGACAAACATGGTAATTTCAGGGCTCACTAGAAAACGTTTCTGCGTTCCAGACCAGAGACAAGTTTGCGCGACGGTTGAAACGACGCCATCAGAGGGCATCCGTGCTCTTCTTTTGCTGTTCCTGTACACACACCCCTTGCAAGTTGGCGTCGCCGACAAGTTTGCACGTTTTACTAGTTTTCAATTAGGGTTGGCGAAGAATAGTGCTGGTCAGATACTCAGCTGGCGCATGGATCTAATTCATCTGCCTTTGTTTAAGACAGAAGGATGCTTCATGCCGCCTCTCCGTCCTCGGCTTTTCGTATATTTTTACACTTCTGACATTTTCGAAGATGTAAAATGCCATACAGGCGTACACGTACACCATAAAAAAGAAAAATGACGATCTTCGTGGGACTACAAACAGATCTCATGAATGGAATAATATCACATTAAGAATTTTCAGATTGATAGTGTCGTAGCCTTATTTTTAGAAGACTTCGGGATATTGAACGCGCCGATTAGGACTCTACCGATGGGAGACGCCTTGTCGGTTACGAAGACTATAGAAAGAAGTCAATCTTTTATTTCCTTAGATATTTTTCTACTCTGACTTGTAAAGGGGGTAAGACTCACCTATAAATATAAACACCCATCTCCACGGGAGAGAGGGGACGAGAGATCGCACGTCGCACCGCTGCCGGTCAAGAACCGAAGGCACACCACCACACATCTCGCCGATACGGCAATACAAGAACACACTGGACGTAGGGTTATTGTCCTTCGGAAGGCCCGAACCAGTATAAATCGTGTGTCTCTCTTGATTGATCTTCGTATAAGCAAAGCGCTCTACCGAACCAAATATCTGCCGAATACCTCATTCAATCGGGACAGATAGTAACGAGGTTTTTTACGTATACTAGTAGGGTTGTATTTTGTACTACTGCAGTTAGTGCCAAACATGACAAACTTGCCTTGCTTTTCAATGTTGCAACTGCTGCTTAGTTGCCGAGTAATCCACCTCTAATCACCAAGTCGTTTTCACAAAAAGTATATCTACGTACGTTGGTAAAATTGGCGGCATCTACATCTTGTCACCCTGAAATCCGTGTCATTGTCAGAAGATTATCGTGTGCTTCTTCCAGTAATCTTGTCCTTTGCTTTATACGTGACTCTGACAACGAAAAAAACATGATACCATAGTGAACTTTAATCCATATCTTTGTTTGTTACTTGTATGATCTGCCATGTCTCTCCGCCTTGAAATGGGAACGGTAAAGAGCCTTCGTGCCGTGCACTGTGCGTCGCGATGACAGTCAGGCGAACAAATGAACAGTAAACGTCTTCGTCGTTGGTGCTGGAATATAGCTTTGCGTGCGCTCTGCTCGTCCGTGATTTTGATTGTTTATTAATAGAGCTTCCAATAATTGGTAGTATGTTCACCGTATTCTGATCATGAGTTCATTAGAAAAAAGGGGGTATTTTGATTATGCTGCTTTCAGGAATTCAATATCCTGGTGCTTACATAAACGAAATTCCGCTACTATTCCAGAAAGCAAGTGAAGGTGTGAAGATGTCACACGCAACCGGGATTGTCACCATCACAAAGGCAAGAACAAGTGAGTGACCCGTTTGTTGATCCCGTCGATCTCCTGCAGCATCACCAGACGTGAGTTTACTGAATCAAACTTGCAAAATGGTACCCCCGGTTAATTTCCGTACTAATCAATCGACGTCTCTGTCTCATCAGTCCCGTTTTTCAGTTGCAATTGGCCACTTCAAAAGCTTCACGGAAACTCTGGAACCCGGACAGCGTGGCCGCTAGCTTTTGAGACGTCGATTTCTTGTCATGAACACCCCAAGCAAAATAGTAAAACGACCTGTTATGAACATGAGGGATGGGTCGCCGCCATCAGTAACGGCTGAAGTCTAAGCCTTCACGAGAAAGCAAGCGAAATTTAGCCGAAACGGGGATAAAGCATATGCTTCGAACCAGGAGAGTATCAACGTGAGGGGCTACGCGAAACTTGCTCTTTGACCAGAGAGCTGCAAAAGATTGAAAAAGTATGTATCTGTCTACAAACACGGTGAATCTTGGAGAACTTCCGTTTATACGGACAGAAACGGGACGCCCCGTTTTAACTTCTAGAAGCCAGAAAGGCAGTGACCGCGTCTGCAGCAAAAAAGAAGTCAACACGAATGTGGAGCGAGATGTTCACACGGATCGAACGAAGCCTCCGAAAACAAGCGCAAGAGAGGAGAACGAAGCCAAATCAAACCGAGGCAGCCAAACGGGACAATTCTAACCGTAGCAGCTAAGTACGTGACAGACGCCCGCCCTGTTTCATAAGGTGCCGCGTCGCAAGCACTGCATTATGTCAATCGAGCGTTCAAACACGTGTCGTGGTCATGGGCCACGGCGCGAGCATGTTCGACGTTTTGGGTCCCCGGTTAGGATTTGGGCTAAAATACAGTGAGTTTTTATGGCCGAGAGAGAATCCTAGAGTAGTATGGAAATGTTGTTCGGTTATTTCTGGGTTAGATTCTCACCTAATCCAATCCATCTATTGCGCCTAACAAAACGCTAAGAATTGTTCCTGGTGTGCGACCTTATGGCCCCTCACGCACGCGAATTTGATCCCAATCAAGCAAACAATACTTTAAGTGATGAAATTAGAAAATATAGAAATCAAATCCATGAGGTATAGGATTGAGTGAGACACATAAAATTATTTAATTCATGTATGGTGTGAATCCTGCACGGGAATTAATCCCAAACCGCCGAAGGAGCCCTGAGCACGTGTGTGCCGAGATGGTTGGGCGGCGAAGGTTCTTGTTGACGTTCCCGTGCTTCCTTCCACCACTGGACCTGAAAACGATCCATGGGGGCCGCGCCGCGTCGCGCCATCCAGGAACAGGGAGGAAGCATACATGAACCGAGCAAGCTATTGACCGCTTCCCAGTTATAGAGCGCGTGCGCGACCGTGACAATTGACAAGCCACCGGAATTCCTCGTGCACGCGTGGCCGTGGCCTCTTGTTGCGTCAGCGAGATTTTTTCGTTGAAAATAACTCGCGCGGTACGTACGGACTACAAAATGCACGACAAAAGGGTTTTTTGTTGTGGCTGCGGAGACAGGGCGGCAAATTTGAGCCTTTTCTTCCTGTGGTATATATTTGGTTTTGATCACGTATCAGATTCGCGTGGTGGCGTCAGGATTTGGGTAGTTGGAGAATTTTCAGAATATAGGGTACTCCAAAGCTTCGATGCGATGCGGCTTCTTTGCACCGACACTGCTCGTTAAACGTGATTGGTAACTGGTGGCGATCTAAGGCACGAGTGGCCGCCACGCGGCTGGCCAGCAGACTAGCAGTGACGTACTACTAGTAGCCGTGGCGACAATACCCGCCGGCGGGAGTCCAAGCTGGGTGCTGATTGCCGAGGGGCGAAGCCCCCACTCGTTTCTGAGCAGCTTGTCCAGCATGGGACAGTCTGAATTGGGCACCGCTAGCGTGAATGAATTCCGAACGAGTTCAGTTTTTCTTTATGCCAAAGTTGCGCAACACAACTAGCAATGGACACGCGACCCTGAACTTTCACACGCGGCGTCCGCGGAAACACGGCCAGGCCAGGCCCGGCGTCCGGCGAGCACGGCAGCGTACGGGGACCTGGCGGTCGGGACCGGGCAACGGTGGTAAAAGTCTCGGCGCTGACGTCTCGCGGCCGCGGTCGTGCACTCACTCCCCCGCGGCGTACGCGGTCAATAAGGCGAGGCGAGGCGGGTACAGCGACAGGGCACGTACTGGTACCGACGACGTAGTACGTGCGCGCCACGAACTTTTTTCCCTACGCTTTTGTGCGCCTCAGGCCTCGGCAGCATCGCATCAAGCTGTCCCGACCGCGACGTCTGACGCCGCCCCCATTTGCGATCGATCTCGCGCGCCCCAGCGGCGTAAATGCGATGCGGCGGCGGGGGGTGCGTCTCCGGCTCGACGACCTGCTGGTGGAACTTGAAAATGGAAAGTTCGGATCGATCGGTAACGTTTTTCTAACGCGCAAGCTGCAAGCGGCCAACGGCTACTTTCGACGTGCGCGCGGCGCAGCACACGGGTAATTTGGCGGTCATTTGGGTTCGTATTTCATTTCTGCACTCCGCAACTGTCGTGCAACCACGTGAAGGTTTGGGTCTTGCCGATTTTTGGCACCATGTGCAACTGTGACCGAGCGTCATGAGGACGTGAAGCCAGAGGCCGAGCGAGCGACATATATGTCACGTACAGCGTCCAATGTACTACATTGGTTCTGCTCGATTTCGAAGCACGCGGACGTGAAGCTCCCACCGATCGGATATCATCCGGACATGCCGCCTAAGCAGCAAAGAGCGGCAACTTTGGGAAATCGTTGCGACGCCATTCTACACTCTACAGAAATACCCGAATCGTTCAGCGAACGGCCCAAATTCAAAGAACACGTTATTCAGCCAACGGCCCAATTCAAAGAACAAGCGAGCGCATAGGCCAAACAGGGAGCACTGGGCCTCAACGTGTCCGCGGTTAAATGTGTTTCAGCTGATGCACCGCTACTTATCCAAGGATTTACAACATATCCAGACAACAATGAAGTCTCGTGATTGCAGTCTGCTGTGGCTTAAACTCATAATCCAAGGCGCGTAGCACCACTTAATATAACCAAAATTTCAAAATTATATCTGATTAGACAGTTTGAGATGTTAAATGATGATCCCGCATGAATTTCCATCGATCACATTAAGCATGCATAATAAACAAAACACAACATCAGTAGAGAGCAAATCTGTAACATCCCACTTACGTGTTGTTCTCCCCAATATCGACCAATTATGCGGGCCAAATCAAGCTTCAATAAGAAGCCACCCGGAAGCTGTTCAATTGAATTGCGGAAAGGGAAAAAAAATGATGCAAAACAAATAAGCAGATCCTCCTGACAACGCATCTATACAGGTTCATGTCGCAACGGAAATTTCCAGCAATGCCCGAGGCCTTCTTCGCCAGTACTTATTTCTACTTGTCATCATATCACATCTGGAGAGACCATATTGTTCATCCTACGGAAGGGTAGCTCTCATCTCCTTCCTGTCTGGTCCAAAGGACTGCACAATAAAACAAGAGTCAGTGAGAAGCGTGTCATCGGGAAAAAAAATCAAGGTGCAAAAAGAAACACGAATACATACAGCCATGGCAACATCAGACACAAAAGGAGAAAAAAAGAAGGAACAGCGTACACAGCTCAGAAACAAAAGGACACACTCTCCTGGATGTTCAGAGGAAAAAATATTGGACCATTCCCATACATACAACGACTGAATTATGATCATATCAAAAGCTGAAACCCCATCCGCTCTTTCAAGCGCCTGACCGCCTGTGATATGATTTTCTGGTGAAAACAGGGGGGAAGGCAGAAAACACTACTAAAATGACCGGTGCTACTCTTCAATCAAGAAACTTGTTCCTGACATGTCTTGACTCGTACCTTTGGGGCATATACTTCCAACAAAAAAAATCAAATTTGTAACTATAGCTAAAATCATGGGCACTCTTATATGGTTCAACATATTAGCATACAAGAACCAGAATCAATACATGCTCCTGTCAAATCAACTCCATATAAAGCCTAACCACCCATGCAAACATACAGACAGAGCGACAATAATTGCATAAACACTTTCACATAATTAGGAAAATGCAGCCTTTAGGCAGAGTAGCCTTTAGGCAGAGTAAAGATGTGAACTGGGTTTTATGCATCTCAGATTTCTTTAGATGAGTAAAAAATAAGTTTAATGAAATAGATTTAACACCAACATACCTCCACACCAAAGCCCTTCTTGTAAACATTCGTGAAGAGCTCAGAAGTATCAGGCATAGAGATTTCCTGCAAATATTCAAAGGTGCATAGGTAGTGGTAAGTATAAGTAATTTAAAGCCAAAACAGTATAAGAACATATTTACAATCAAATCGAACCTTCGCTTTAGCAATGGCAGCATCAACATCTTTCCTAATTTCTTTCTCCATATCCTGAGAAGAAATAATGTGTATCATGATACAGAATATAGACTGAATGGAATGACATTTCACTGCCTACTATACCAAAGAAAATGGTACCTTGAGCTCAGCGGCAGTTGCTAGGTCATAAGCATAGATCAACTTTCTAACTCTCTCGATCGGATCACGCTCCTGGTATTATTGTCACACGATTAATTGAAATCAACTCTTCATGTGACATAATTCCAAAATGAAACATGAAGGCGCCCTTACCTGTCTTACACCTGAAATCTCGTCCCTGGTACGGTAAGTGCTTCCTGGATCTGACATAGAGTGACCGTGGTACCTGTAGGTGTCCATCTCAAGAACCTGTATACATACAATTGGGAAAATTAGTAACTATCATCCAGAATATAATTTGAAACAACTATAAGTAGTACATAAATAATGCCAGTGACCATGAACAACACATATGTACTAATTTTCTACTAAATGAGACTTGGTAGCAGGACAGTTTATAATACAATGAACCCTAATTAGCCTGATTATATTAAAGTTGTTCTCAATCTCATATTTCGTAAGGGCGACTGGCTGTAGTGGACATATAACAACTGATGCAGCAGTTAGAGTGGGAAGCATACCCCTCTTATGGATCGACAAACAGCCATTTATAAAAGAAGACAGGAATGCAAAACAGATCTAAAACGAAACCAATTGTTTCCAATCTGATTGCCCCAATACTGAAATTCTTGCTGACACATTGATGTAAACAGTCATGAGGGTAGACTCAAGAAACAAGACACAAGTGACGCTATTGAACATGCCAGTCATACTTCAGCTAATTCCTCCAATGTATATACTCTAGGGAATATTAAATCAAAATAGAAAGTGTAGGAAACTGTTTAGATAGATTTAATATTCGGGATTGGCCGGGGGAGATCGAGACCCTTGCACGTTGTATGTAAATTGTGCTTTCCAGACACAAGCTAAGTGCAGCTCTGGAGTTAAATTCCAGTCTCCTGTTTTATTCATCATGGGAATCTAAAAAATATATATATGAAGCAACTAGCAACAGTGGAGCACCGCTGCCCAAGCCCAATTAGTTCTACAGATCGTGTGCATACTTCAAATAACTGAAGGAAAACAAACAGTTCATAGTACTCACAATTGGGCCATTTGCAACAGCGTGATCCTTTGCAAATTTGCAGGCTTGCTTCACAGCAAGAACATCCATTCCATCAACCTAGACAGAATAATGAAAGATGTCAGTAGAAAACATTAAGCAACAATATCATGGAGCCCAATCTTACAATATAGGAAAAGTAGGAAGCCCGCAAGATGGAGATTACATGTAGGAAAAGTAGGAAGTATCATAAACATTCCCATATTTTCTAAGTTGAAACATATTTAACAAATGAGCAGTTTATCCATCAAAAACTATAATAGATCTGTCAAAATTAAAATTGCTGTTAGGTAGTTACAGTGAATGATTAGATTGACTTGTTTCTGTAAATGCTGGAACAGCTTAGCATGTGCTGAATACCATACTGAGTCAGACACACAATTCTATTAAGGAACACCCTCTTTCACAACTAAAGATGGTAACCAGAGAATACCTTCGTATAAAGATCACTATCGGCAATCAAAATGAACCACAAATTTATCATACCAGTCAAACTTCACAAATCCAAGTATTATGACGAGGAAGTTAAAAAGAAGAATTCAACATCACCTTCAGTCCAGGCACATAGTCGCCACGCTTGTAGTAGGCTGGGCTCTTCGCCGCCCTCCACTCAGCAGTCCCCATCCCATCTGTCAACAGAAATCAAATACAGATCATGTCACGTTAGATGAACAGTCAGATATCAAGATGTAGTAACGATTACCAAAAGCGATGCACTAACTCACAATGGTTGTTTTCGCAGACCAATATGGCGGGCAACTTCCAAAGAGCCGAAATGTTCAGCGCCTCAAAGAGCTGTCCCTGGTTAGCAGCACCGTCACCGTAGAGAGCGAAAGTGGCGGTGTCCTCCTTCTTGTACTTCTGCGCGAAGGCAAGTCCGCATCCGAGGGGCACCTGCGCGCCGACGATGCCATGCCCGCCGTAGAAGTTGGCGTCCTTCTTGTAGAAATGCATGGATCCGCCCTTCCCGCGAGAGCACCCGCCCTCGCGGCCCATGAGCTCGGCGAAGGCAGAAACGAGGTCACCTCCGCGAGCGAGATAGGTGCAGTGGTCACGGTAGGCGGTGATGATCGAATCGGAGCGCGTGATGGCGGCCTCCATGCCGACGGCGACGGCCTCCTGGCCGTCGTAGAGGTGGCAGAACCCGCGGATAAGCTTGGCCTTGTAGAGGGAATCGGCGGCGATCTCCATGCGGCGCATCACGGACATGTCGCGGAAGAAGGTCATG
>LAPY01003964.1:36483-47249 GCA_000970635.1 Eragrostis tef
CGGCCTCTTGGCCGTCGTAGAGGTGGCAGAACCCGCGGATAAGCTTGGCCTTGTAGAGGGAATCGGCGGCGATCTCCATGCGGCGCATCACGGACATGTCGCGGAAGAAGGTCATAAGCTCGGCGGGGGAGGTGGTGACGTCGCGGGACGGCGGGTCGACGAGGTGGGCGGTGAAGGGGACGGAGGTCTCGATGGTGAGCGAGGCGGTCGAGTCGGAGATCGGGCGCGCCGCAATGAAGGCCGTGGCCGGGGACCGCGCGGCGGGAAGGCGGCGGAGGAGGGCGGCCGCTGCCATGGCGACGACGCGCTAGGGTTCGGGGGAGATGGGAAGGAAGGTGAGGGGGAGGTAGGAATCAGATAGACGAGAGATTTTTATTCGCGGAGTTGTTGCATTCTTAAGAAGAGAGTTGGTTGGTGATTTGCTCGGCCTACGGCGGGTGGGCTTTGGCGGGCTGGCGGCGCAGACTGCTCCCGTGCGGACGAACGCGATGCTGTAATTTAATTGGTTGATCTAGTTTGACCATATAACATACTCCTAATGATATTTGCAATATATAGTTAAAATAAATCGAACACGACAAGGGACGACACGATTTTGTTGGAGGTACGAGCGCATCTGATATCCGTTTATTTATCATATTTTCTTATGGTATCTGGTATTCTGGTCTCTCCTAATGACTGTTATAAAACTTTTCCCTGACTGGCAGAATTGTGGTTGGAGACAGACAATATACTTTTTTGGCCTCAGCATTTTTTTATGCTAAGCTTTCCTGGCAAATTAGTGAAACAAGTGGCTGCAAGTAGATCAAAACTTCCTTATTGTCACCAAGATCTGAATTTAACTTGGGGCCAAACCACTTCAATATGATACTACCAACTGGTATGCACTAGACTAAGATATACTAACGATATTGTATAGTAGCCAAGAGAATTGCTAAGTTAGTTGTGATGCTGTCCTTAATCCAAGCAAAAATTATGATGGCTGGTGGATATCTGTTGCTGTCGATGACGTTGGGAATATTTGGATAAAATATTAGGCAGCCAAAGCAAAGCCAAGTAGCCAACTGAATTTCTTAATTCAAAAGAACCCAAGCAACAGCGAAGGGCCAATCATGGAACAATGTCTCCATCAACTATCCTTCTCAAACTTTTTTCATCGCTGGGTGTGAGAATTTGAGTATCAGCATGATTGTGATAGGACAATCTGTGCTTTGGTCAAATCCTTTCATGCAGACCCCACCCCCACACACAAACACAAACACACAAAAAATGAATCGATTGGTTATCATCAATAACTTTCGATATGAAATGGACAAGGGTTTCAAGTAAATTGGCAGCCTATATATAAAGTCTCTAAATAAAATGCAGGCAAAACCTGAAGAGTGTTGGTTTTGTAGTATCTGCATGTTGAGTCTCAAATAAAATGCAGGCAAAATTTGAATCGATTGTACTAATATCGTTTACATGCTCTTCATTCCAACTTAAAATTTTAATACAGTTGAACTTGTGCGAAAAAGATAAAAACAAGAGACTAAACTACGTTCTCAGGAATTCCAATAACCAATGGCAGGATGTCAGGAAGCTTTAGAAGCAACTGAGACAAGCACAACACCCTCGAGAACGGATAGTAGAGAAGTTACAGCTTACAGCACAGAAATGAGATATGATTTGCTCTCTTTTTGGACTAAAATAGCATAAAGGCATCCTGCATTGAGTAAATACAATGAGCCCTAGGCAAAGTCATGTCTTCCCTTTCACCTGCTTTTGACAAATTGTACAGTCAATTCCCAAGCATGCTCTAAGAACTACAATGCTTGAGAATATGATTAGCCTACAAAAATTGGTTAATAGCAGACTGGCCCAGGTGTTGCCGCACAATGTTGCTACCTTGCGCCAAATCAGAATACCATGATTTCCATGCTTCGACGTAATGAGCAAAAAGATCACCAAGACCTGCATTCAGAAAAATACAGGAAAAAATGAGTCCAATAAACATAGTAACACATCCTAATAACTATTTCGGTACAAAACTTTAAAAGTTCCTACAATGTAATACTTCTTACATTTTCCTTTTTGTTTATGCAACCACTTCATGTGGCTCTTTATGGGTTTCATCTCTAGCCTATCCCAACTTGCTTAGAAAAATGGCTTTGTTGTTGTACTAACACATGCCCATACTGAACTAGTACTGTATGTATTCCCTATAATAGCTTATGAAGATCAATATCCTCATGATCACGAATTCATGATATTGTACTAGAGATATGTTGCGAACTACTACTACTTATATTGTGCTTCAATTTAGTGTGGCCAAAGGTAAACACGATGATGCTAATTGGCTTGGCTGGAGTTTGTAGGAGCTTTGGGTTACTAGGAACAAGAAAACATACAGACAATACTAACTTGAGCCTACTTGATGACATTATTAGGTTCCGGTAAGGAGTTTGTGATTCAGAATTTCAGCAAGATAGACATGTTTTATACTCCGATCCTAAATCATGATAAAAACTTCATTTTCCTACCTGAAATGAACTAACTTCTCCTAAGAAGCAAAGATTCTAGTTTAGACTAAGGAATCAAAGCAAGGGTTAAGAAGTTTTGCGCCCACCTTGGTTCTGGTACTGCGGTCGAAACGAAGCAGAAAGGCTCTCCCAGTCCTCCGCCCTCTCCCTTTGCCCAGATTTATTAGCACCACCAGGCTCCTGTTTCCTAGCACTAGCAGGGTGGAAAGGTCCATAAACAAAACCACTCCTGCTACCCTGCCCGAGGCGGCTCTGCACAGATAATTTGCAGCTACTCAAGATGTCACTACCACTCTGTGCCATTTTTGCTTTCTTCTGGATTGTTGAATCCAAATTGCTTCTATTAGTGTTAGTGAGGTCAGTCCCAAATGTTCTTTTGTTTGATACAGTCTTCGCAGACAGTGGTACATCAACTGTGACACCAGCTTCTGTTTTCGGTCTACCCCCCTTGGTCAACCAACGGAATGCAGGCTTTTTTGTGTTCTCTTGATGTACCTGAAAGCCAGTTCAACAGTGGATGATAAGAAAATGTTGCTATAACTTATTTATTTTATTTGAAACAAACCAGCTGTTACAATTGGGTCGCTATTCTACCATCAGTGAGCATTCAACAGCTTACCTTCTCAATCAGATTTAAGGAGGAAAGTACATTGGCAATATCGTATAATCTCCGAACTTTAGCTGAATTACAGAAAAAGAGAGAGAGAGAGATTAGATTATGTTTGATAAATACTGATACTAACTACACTGCATGATAATGAAGAGAAAATGCAAGTACTAACTTCTCATATTGGTATCCTCATGACCTTCGGCAAGTAGCAGCTTTGAAGCTTGATCAAGTGAGATCGTGTCAACCTGCTCCAAGAATAGATTTCACATCAATGAACTGATCATGCATGAATCTTTAGCCAGAAGTAAAGATACAAAGAGTTGCACACCTCCATGGTAAGGAAAAGCTTCACAAAATTCTGTGTGAGCAACCCAAGTGACTTCTCCTTCCTATGATCTGAAATGTAACTAAAATTCTTAGCCTGACAAACATAATGTAACACACACATCTTAACTCAAAATGAAGTAAACAACAATATACCAGATCTAAGCCGGCATTGTGGTGCACCAGGTTTGTCAGAAGGATTGCTCACAGTCTGACTTAGCTTCTCACTGTCGGTATCACCATCTGGATCACCCAACTTATCATCATCTTCGTCGTCAGACATCTTTACAGCCATTGGAGAAGAAACATTATAGTTAGAAACTACAATCTGTACATCACAGTCAGCTACATCCGTTCGAACTTTAATAAAGGACGAGAAAGATAAGAGATCATACATTAGCAGCAGATTGCTGCTCCATTTGTAGAGGAGCCAAGCCAGACTTCTCTTTTAATGCCCTTTCCTGAAAACACCAAGAGAAAAGAAATCACAACTTGGACGGAAGAAATTCACAGTTCACGGTCGAATTATCACGTAGGGGAGCAACGCAAACCTTGAGCTCTCGCATAGCCATCGGAACTCCGTCAAATCCTATCCAGGTGTACCGATTCTTGGCCTTCCGCATGAGGATCTTCGCGAACGGGGTTTCAGACAAAAGTCAGAACCCGGCAAATATGGTAAGTGAGAATTCGATCCAAGAAAAGCTAAAGAACTAACCCCAACGCTCTCGAGCACGTTGACAATGTCGTAGATCCGGCGCCTCTCCACGCCGAGGCTCTTGGCCGCATCATCCAGCCCGATAGGCTCCGCGTTGTCGCGGTCGTACAAAGCCACAAAACTAAAAGGAATTCGCAAAGAATTTGGTTAGAACAGCAAAGATCGAAGAGAACTCAAGAAATTGCGAATTCCCGAGCGGGCGGAGGCTGGGAAAAGCTCACTTGGAGCAGAGGAGGCCGAGCGACTTCTCCTTGCGGCTGTACGAGTGGTGGCGGGACTTTGTGGCCCCGCCCGCGGCCGCGGCCGCCTGGGCGACGCAAGAAGAGGACGCAACCATCGACGCCGCCGTCGCCATCGGTTCGCGCGAGATGCCCGCGAGGATTCCGCAGGATTTGTGCTCGCGAGGTGGTGCGGGTCTCGGAGCGGAGCGGAGGGAATTCTTGGAGCGGTGGTGGTGGTGGTGTTATAGATGGTCAGATCTGTGCCGGGGGGAGGGAGAAGGCGCGGCGCCGGCCGTCGAATCGAATCTGGAGGGCTCGATTTGGCGCCGCGGCGGCGGACTCGCCCGCCTTTCAAATTTTCCTCCCGTGCGGCTCGCGTCGCGGCGTGGGATCCGGGCGAGGTGGGCGTGGGAGGCGTGAGGGGTTTCCGGGGTTTCAAATTTGAGCAGCGGACGCGCGCGGCTTGGAGCCGAGGAGCGGGGGGCACGTGCGCGGAAGCCGGGCTAGTGGCCGTTGGATTTGGGCGTTTTTCCTTTGCGCGGTGATGTGATCTCGTCGCGCGCCGGGAGGGAGCCGGAGCTCTCGTCAGTTTCCGCGGCTGGTGGAGGCGCGCGGGTAGGCGCGCGTCTCGAGGGGATCTGGGCCTAGGAACGGCACGTGGAGGAGGGTCGATGGCGCGGAGGGACGCGGCTGGCGCGCCACGTGAATACGCAATGTTTTGGTGGTTTCGTTTGGCATGATGGCTTCGGTTGCCCGCGACGCACGCACCAATGCCGCGAAATCGCGGACGAGGAAGAAAGGCTGCCGGACGGATGCGGATTGCGGGACGGGTAACGCACAATGACATAAATCGTCGTTGCTAGCATTTCTGCGGCGAGCAGGCAACGACTACACACCATCTCCCAATTCTGGCTGTCTGCCGTCAGCCCGCCACCGCGCATAGGTGCAGGCACGTTTGCAGGCAAGAGCAATGATCGGTTCTAAACCAGCTTAAGAGTTGATGCGCACACCTTAAAATCCGCAGACTAGAGATCTGTTCATCTAATCCATATGTTTTTTTTTAAAGGTCGTGATCCATATGTTTGATGGGCCAAACCATTTGTTCCCAAGCCATATCTTGGGCCAACTAACGGGCCACATTTTCTAGATTGCAAAGTGCATGACCACTGACTGATGAGCTCCCCCTCAAAAAAAAAAAAAAACTGACTGATGAGCTTCCGCTGGTTTGTCAGACAATTCAAGCGCAAATGTATGAAGGGCTGAAATGTGTCCATGCAGCTCGACACCGATGGCACCGAACGGCACTTGAAGCGCTTGGCCGCGGAAATGCTCAGTATCCTGGTTGAACTATAACGTTATCACTCTCAGAGGTGTAATTCCATTGTGTCAAGCGCCAACAGATGGCTATTCTTTGAAGAAGCTCACGAGTACAGAAGCGTTTTACATCCGAAATATTTACAAGAAGCATCCGTAGCTCCATGGGATCATACATTGTGAGTACGTTCGATGCAAAGTTGCTAACTAGTAATTCTCAAGTACTATGATGGGACAAAGCACAGAGATCGTTCTGATGCCAAGCTGATTAGCTGAGCATACTCCCGGAGGCTGTATGATCAACAAGACAATCAGGCTCAAGACTCAAGAAGCTTGTGCAGCTAGACTAGCACCCAACCGCTTTGGAGTAACTCTCATAAACCTCCAAATTCTTGTACGCGACAAGCTTTCAGCTCAAAGGATGAAAAAGGTTCCAAAAGTTCTGTTGTTTCGTCCAACACCAAATTGTTCTATTGTCTCGTCCAGCACCAAATTGTTCTCCCTTCAATATTATATCAGGTCTAGCATCAAAGCGGATCGGATTCAAATTGTAGTAGGTTTCAACTATGTCTGCTACCATCGCAGAGGGTTCCGATACTGACGAATCAGTGGACAACCTTACACTTGCACTTACACCAATACAACGTGGTGGAAGAAGGTCAAAGGTGTGGGGACATTTTGAGACGGAGTTGGTAGATGTGGATGGAGTGTTGAAGGGTGTATGCAAGTATTGTCAGTTCAAGATGCAGACCAAGTCAGGGACAAGTAGTCTCATAAGTCACATTACTCTGTGCTCTTTTAGGTACTGGACCTCCCATTTTCAGTCCAGTTTGCAACACTCTACGCATGTTACCACCAATTTCACTTTGTGCTCTTTGTTGTTCCTGACTGATTTAGCACTACCATACAGTTCATTAATCAAACCTGAATGTTTTTTATTGTTTGAAATGATTCAATATCAATCCTGGATGTCAAAATACAAGCGACAATTTAGTGCTCTTTTTTGGGTTTATTTGTGTAAACTGCCCGCACTTTGCTGCTCAGCTTATTCTGTTGACTATATAATACACAACCGGTACACTGGATGAAGTGTGTTTGCCTGTGATTTCGAAAGCTTAGAACAAAACATTTCCATGCCCTAGTTTTGCCTGGTCAATTGAAGGCTTCTTTTTCACTACAAAGAATTGATGAGTGCCTGTCATTTTCTCAGGCTGCATAAAGAGGTTTCAAGTTAGCTTTGAACTGTTTCTTGTTCAATATAATTCAGCTAATGCTCGAGGCAGCTGATGTGCAATCCAGAAAAGTTATATGTGCTTTTTGTAACTTTTGGAACATGTAGTTGTTCTGTATATGAAAAACTCACCATGTCTTGGCCTTTACAGGTTGCAATGTACGCTGCATATGGGAGTATGGAAACCAGAAATCTACTGAAAGATGTGAACTTCTTGAGATAAAGTTTTTATGGCCTCTCCATGACATTATTTATTAGCATGTTCTGCTGTTGTTGGGAAGATCTAAAACTATTGTTTTTTGTACTGGTGTTCACTCATGAATTAGGCAAGCATTCTATATGAGTTTATTTGTGGGTATCAGTCAGGAGCTATATGTTGCCATGAAGTGAGATTGTACACTTTTAATTTATAGCTTCTCTTCTGAAGAGTTATGCTATTTTAAACGTCACAAGTACTTGATCAAAGATATTTTGTGCTGCTGTAACTTATGGTTGTGATTATGTGTATACTTATTTCATGATTATGATTTTTATGTGATTTATTCTGTTTTTGGGATTTTTGGTTTTTAAGAAAAATAATCTTACTTATATGGAAGAATTTAACGTGGCTTTTCTTTTTTTCCTGGATTTTTGGGCCCCTTACATATGTTGCTTGTGTGTAAAGTGAGGCAATCATCAGAACATGGTGCGGCAGAAACTTTTTTTAAAAAAGTTAAATAAAACGTGTTGAAGCAGGCTGCATGTCTGAGTGCCCTTCGTGCCTTGGTAGGAAAGCCTGGCCTGCGCCAGCGAATCCACGAAGCAGCGAAGCAGCCCGCTCAGCGAAGCAGCCCGATGGTCTGGAACCGGTTCCTAACTGTGGATGGGCGCTCTGGGCTGGTTTAGTTTGGGCTCAATTTTCATTCAGTTTGGTTTGGTCCGGTTTGAAGAGGCGGAACAATGGGCTGGTTTAGATCGGGCCACACGAGCTACTGTAAACGGTGGGGCGCGCCACGTGAATACGCAATGTTTTGGTGGTTTCGTTTGGCATGATGGCGTCGGTTGCCCGCGACGCACGTACCAATGCCGCGAAATCGCGGACGACGAGTTCCCCTGCTCGCCGTGGTGTCGCCGCGGTGCGTGAGTCGCCGGACGGATGCGGGATGTCTCCTTCAGAATTCAGAAATACTTGGGGTAGCAGGTAACGCACCGTGACATCGTCGTTGCTAGCATTTCTGCGGCGAGCAGGCGACATCTCCCAGTTCTGGCTGCCGTCAGTCCGCCACCGCGCATAGGTGCAGGCACCTTTGCCGCCGGCAAGAGCAATGATCGGTTCTAAACCCAGGCCCAGCCTCAGGGCTCGTATACTGATGAAGTGATGATGCGCACACCTTGAAATCCGCGGGCCAGATATCGTCGGATCCATATGTTTTATGGGCCGAACCATGTGTTTCCAAGCCTTCTTGGGCCAACTAACAGGCCACATTTTCTAGATTGCAACGTCTCCGCCTCTTCATAAGCAGAGGGCTGACGACTGACCACTGGCTAAAGCTATCTCTAACGGATAGCCTATTTTGGGCATTACACACGAAATGGTTCTCCAACGGAACACCCAAACAACACATTCATTTTTGGAGCCGGCCGGGTCGCACCTCACAAATACGGCGCATCCTCGCGCGACCCTGACATTGAATCGTTATTTTTCTGTTCGTCTTCCTCCCGCTCCGCTGCCTTGGAACTCCCTGACCCCGGGCACTCCTCTTCCTCCAGCGCCGCCTGCCTCCTGCCCCTTCTCCGCCGCTTCCCCCGCGCGGCATGCGCGCGGCGGCACGAACGACCTCAGCCGCGACCCGGACGAGCTGGCCCGGTGAGCCCGCGCTTTCTGTTCCTCTCTCTGCTGCACAACACCATTCTCCTCTTCCATCGAATTTTTCTCTGTTAGTGCATGTACGAGCAGGCCAATGGCAAGATCCGTTCGTGCTTGAGCTCCACGCCGGGAAAGTGACCATGCTTCTCTGAATCTTGCTTTGGACAGGTGAATCGCCTTCTCATTCACTGGATTTTGCCTCAGCTTGTCAACTAGCATTGCAATCGAAATTGGAAGCAGGCCACTCCGGACAGGGCAACACCAGGTCGGGGCAGAGATGCGTGGTTGCGTGGTTCGCTGAAAGCTAGGGACGTGCGGCGCGTGAGCGAGGATGCGGCGGCGCCAGGCGGGGGCCACGACAGCGTGCGAGGTGCGCGCGCTGGCGACGCGCGTGAGCGGGCACGCGGCAAGGACGCGGCACGGGGCAGGGTCGGGGGATGCGACGCGGCAGAGGGTCTTCCGTTGGAGATTGCAATTTTTTGGGTTCCTTCTTTCCATCTTGAGATGACCAATTTGGGATTTAGGTACTTACTTCCGTTGGAGATAGTCTAATGAGCTTCCGCTGGTTCCGTGGTTCGTCAGACAATTCAAGCGCAAACGCATGAAGGGCTGAAACGCGTCCAACGCTGCTCCGTTGTTACCACCGAACGGCACTTGAAGCGCTCACTTGGCCGTGGAAATGCCCGAGTATCCTGGCTGAAGTATAACGTTATCACTGTCAGAGATGTAAATTCCATTCCGTCAAGCGCCAACAGTTGGCCATATTTCGAAGAAGCTCGCGAGTACAGAAGCGTTTTATACATCCGAAATATTTACAAGAAGCATCCATAGTTCCATAGGATGATACATTGTGGGTACTTTCGATGCTAAGTTGCTAACTAATTCTCAAGTCGTATGATGGGACAAAACAAAGAGATCGCTCTCATGCCAAGCTGAGCATACTCCTGGGCACTGTTGCTTCAGTCTCAGGTGAGGCTCTATAAGTCGTATGACCAAGCAGACAATCAGACTCTAGATTCAACAAGCTTGGGCAGCTAGACAAGTACCCAATCGCCTAAGCTTTGGAGTAACTCTCATAAACCTCCAAATTCTTGTTCACGACAAACTTTCAGCTCAAAGGATGAAAAGGTTCCAAAAGCTCCTTCAATAAGAAGGCTGCAGCTGAAGACAGCATTCTAGCTGCATCAAGCTCATAAGCAACACGAGCAGTTCACACTTGTCGTCCTCATGCTTAACCCATCCTGAAAAAATTACGGGAAAAAAATAGTTGTCAGGTAGTTGAGCTGAACACAATTATGTAACGCGTTTTTGCAGAAAAAGAATAAATAAATAAATGTGGGTTGGTGGCAAATGAGAGGGAAGCTCTACCTGTCACAGGAGAAAGATTGCCCGGATGCATTGCATATATATAATCTTGAAATGCCATAACTTTTAAATCAATTCAATATATTAAGTACAACCAAGTACTACTTTTATGTTGCATTGTTATTATAGTCAGCTTCAAGCTTCACTAATTTACTATTCTGAAAATCTTGGCGCAACTACTATATCTGCTGCAAGAACTGAATTATACAGAGCTTGTTTATTAGAGCTTTAATTGACAAAGAATTACCTTGACTTTTGTAAAGTAGTATCCTTCCTCCTGCCTTCTGGAGTAACCACTGTTTTTCCTACAGATGATATGTTTGGCTCTGCTAAAGGGTTGGTGGTGACAAATCCGCCGTTAAGCCCAAACTTCTGCCTTTCCCATTTGTAAGAAGTTCTGCTCTCCTCTGAGCTGTTTGCTGCATCGGACAGAGAAAACCTAGAGGAGTGCCTGCCACCATCGCGCCTTCTCCAGAATTTAGGGCTCAGAATGCAGCAGGTGTTTACATTAGGTTCCCTGTTTGACATTCTTCCTGAAGAAAAGGCCAAGTCACGAGAGATCTCGTCCAATGCCATCTCCAGCCCATGCACCCTTGTCTCTAAAGAATTCATGCCATT
>LAPY01003965.1:6062-21135 GCA_000970635.1 Eragrostis tef
AGCCGGCGGCGGCAAGGCATCGGCGGCGGCGCACGAGTGCCACGTGTGCGGGAAGACGTTCCCGACGGGGCAGGCGCTGGGCGGGCACAAGCGCTGCCACTACGACGGCACCGTCGGCAGCGCCGCCGCGCCTCCCCCCGCCAATAAGCAGCACCACCAGAAGCAGGGCGGCCGCGTCGCCACCGGCTTCGACCTCAACCTGCCGGCGCTGCCGGACGTCGTCGCGGCCGAGCGGTGCGCGGCGCCGGACGAGGATCAGGAGGTGCTCAGCCCGCTCGCCTTCAAGAAGCCCAGGCTCATGATCCCGGCCTGATCGATCGATCCATCATCCATCCCGTTGACGAGTCAACTGCTCCATCATTACTCGATCAGTTCCTTGATTATTTGGTGGTTTAGACGTTAGTTCAGTCGTACCGTACATCTGGTTTGCTGGCTGCTGGTGATTAGTATTAGCTTGTTGTACATAAGTTTACATACATAGCTAGCTAGCTAGCACACTGTTTAATTAATCATTCATTCATCCTTGTAAATTAGTTCTTCTATACTCCTATCTATACTAGACAGTTAGGCTAGCTAGAATCAGAAACCAGGGCCAGTTCTTTAATTAATTCATTGGTTCCATTGATGTACCTAGGTTCAGATATATCTGTATATATGAAAGCTTGATTCAATAAACAATAGTGCATACAGGAAAAGTTTGATATATATATCTGTACAGAAGAGAACCGATTCTTTCAGCAGAGAAGCTAGTATGCTCCGCGTGTTGGAAGAGTGATGAGATAAGGCTGTTGCTTGCCGTGTCAGCCTGGCAACCAGCCAGTGAATGATCAGCAACACCAAGCTTGATCAGTTCTTGTGTGCACACATGGTTTAGCTACTGATAGCTCAGGCTTAATTCGTCAAACCACGCACATTTGACACGAGTTATGGATGACCGAGCGGACGGACTGAGCGATCAACAACTGTTCCAGACGATGAGAGATGGAGAGAGGAACTTGCAAGGGATGACCAGACAAAAGTGTGATTAGCTCGGTTCCGAGTCAAACGTCTCTGGTTGGTTTGCTTTGCTCGTTGCCGGACGGAAACCACCAGGTGTACGGGCAGCTGGAGGGACGCGTGGCGGCCGTCAAGCGACGGATAACCGACGGCTGTGCGGTGATCAGTGTCGTACGTCCTGGTTAGGTTTAGATAGCAGCCTAGCACGAGTGATTCATTTTTTTGCGTGGTGCAGTTGGACTTGGCCTTGCCGATGCTTAAACGTACGTTTCCGGCGTGTACATGTACAAGCGAAATCTGGCTTTGGTCAAATTCCTTGCGGCCGTACGCGTGATAGAAACGTGTTATACGCCTGACTTAATTCACACATCGTTCATTGACGATGATATATATCGCCGTGTCGTCCAGTCACGCATGGCACGTTCTAAACTATAGGCCTCGTGTGTTCCTAATCAGCTGGGCCTAAAAATATATATAACCGATCCCTCCACAGAAGTACTACTAGCGTACTGCCACACGCTATACAGTCGTACTTCACTCTCTTGTGGCTTTCCATGCTCCTGATATATATAGGTCAATTTTAAATATGTGTGTAAACAACTTTCAAATCAGGAGTGCGTTCGATCGGATACACGAGTAGCGCGCACCTGAGTCAAAGTTTCAGAATTCATCGTCGTACATATTATTAAAATCTACCACGTATTCGCATTCGGTGATCACCATACGAGTGCAGATGAGGCGTAGGTGACCATGACATCTCTTTCTTTCTCAAGAGTTATCAAAATTAGCCATTATATGTCTGCCTATATATAAACTTGAACTTTGTTTTGATTGGGGTGCGCCAAATCTAGGCAATAGTGCAATGCCTGGCAGACGCGTGAGAGAGCTCTAGTAGCAAGCCACCATGACAACCTCTCTCCCCCAGAATGAAAAATTTAAGTTAATATCATTTTGTGAGGCGTACCTCACAAAATATCAGATATTAAACTGATAAGAACAGATACTATACTTGATCTTAGCCAAGAGGCCGAGGAAGGTATGATCTTGTTTTTGGCCGTAGCCCTTTGTATTGTACCCGTCGCCACCGCCTTACGTAACGTGCGTCCGCAATGGGGTACTAATAATCTTATGGCTCATAATCCCACAGGACGGGTTACACGATAATCCGAGCGGTGTACGCACGCAGGCAGGTTGTCCGGTTGGGCTTCGCGTTGCCCGTGGCCCATGAACGTGTTCGCTTTTCAGACGCAGGCCTTTGCACCGTTGTCTGTCCCCATATACCAGCCATTTGCGTGTAAATAAACTCGCCAACTTGCCGTTTTGGTGGACGACAGTGCAAACTCGGCGAGGAAAACGCGCGCCGGCAATGGCGGCCCGTCGCAGATACGGACGAGATAGAACGAGAGGGGAGGATCGATTCATGTATGCTTTGACGGTGTGGGCGACGGCGGCGATAGGTCACGCGCGTGGAGCGACCTCGTCGTACGTACGTGTCCGCTCGATCAATGACGCGAGACGGCGAACGCGCGCGCGCGCTCTCGGGGCTAGCCTAGCTGCGTATATGTGTGCCGCAGCCATTGGTGTTGTGTTTCACTGTTTCTACGTACGATCGATTTTCCGGTTCGTCGGCGAGATTGTTTCTACGATTTGACATGCATGCTGCTTCTGCTCTGACGATTCTTGCCGTTGGTGTTCACCGACGTTCCCGACTTATTGAACGCTGCTTAATTTTTTTTTTGTGTGTGTGTGTAACTGAACGCTCTGCTTAATTATGTGCTTTGCACGCGCGCGCGGGGTGAGAAGAATGGCGTGAAGAGAGCTGCCAAGATCATGAGTAGTCCGCCTTTCATGCCATCCCATGCGACATCTCGTACACTAAAATTTCTTTGACATTTTGGTACGACGGATTCAAGTACGTAAACATGGGAATAAGATGATTGGAACCCACCAATAGCCAACCGAATATATAACTTTCAAAATGTATCTCAACAAGATGAAACTTTGAAGTTTGTTTTGGTAGGGGTGTGCCAGAGCTTACAAGGCAATAGTGCAACGCCTAAGCGACACTCGAGGACCCTAGTAGCAAGCTACCATCATGAGCCCTCCCCCACAAAAAATAAATTTAATAGCGTTGTGAGGCGGTGCCTCACATATCAGATATTAAACTGATAAGAACAGATACTACACTTGATCTTAGCCAAAAGGCCGAGAAAGGTATGAGTTGAGAGGTCAAGGTGCCCCTCATTTTGTATCTAGCCCCACCGCCTTACCTGCCCTGATTCGGCAATGTGGTACTAATCCTATGTTGACACTGCGTTAGCAAGAATCAGATGGCGGGTTCAAAACCGATTGGGCTTGCTGCTTTAATCAGCCCATGAGCAGCCGGTTCTTGCACGTTGATGGAGGCCTTTTACGTGCGGCCCGGTTCTCCCCAGCGGGAAGCAAAGGAGGATTAAACAAAAAATCGATCGATCGATCATTTTTTTTTTCTAAATAAATATCAAGACTGATGTCAATACTAGTCTAAACCAAAACTAGCTTCCGATCTTATTAGCAGCTAGGTTCCCTTGGGATTCCTCCCTGTAAGCTTAAGTATAAAATAGATTTGACCATTTATAAAACAGGTTTTGACCTGATGCACCGCGTGTACCGGGTTCCAAAGCATCTAATAGTCGTGGCGCTGATGTTTGCTATAGCTTCACCTTTCTTCGTTGATTAACATGTGATC
Source organism: Eragrostis tef (assembly GCA_000970635.1). Classification (NCBI taxonomy): domain Eukaryota; kingdom Viridiplantae; phylum Streptophyta; class Magnoliopsida; order Poales; family Poaceae; genus Eragrostis; species Eragrostis tef. The sequence goes on from LAPY01003965.1 coordinate 9,787, forward strand.
GGGCACCATCATCATCACATTAGCAGCGAGCATTACTTTACAATTGTTTGCGTAATGGACCACATACATGTAGTGTGGCCGCTACCCGGACCACGTTACTGAAAAAGCAACTCACTGCAACAAAAAGAGCGACATTCCTTGGATCTCCAGTTCTCCATCAGCCAGCTGCTCTACATCGACTCCTCTCGAAACTCTATAAAAAAATAATAAACAAACGGACATAAAAGGAGAATATTATAAAACAACAGTTGATGATGCCTCTCATGTGAAACTGAAAGAAACGATTATGGGGTGGTCACCGAATGCATAATCCCACGTTGAGATAGGGACAATACCCTTGTCAGTCGCAAAAAATGGGGATAATCCCCTTGCAGAATCTACAACACAACAATATGGTGACGTGGCTTGGATCATTGGTTATTAGCAGCAAAAGGCGTTGGACGTCGTGTGTGATGATGTGTTCGATGCTCATTCACATCTCCATGCAGGTCCAATGCAGGCGCCACGTACACATGCATGAATCTGACTGTAACCAGTCCAGATTAGCTGCTTGGAGGAAACCCAATCTCGGCACTGTTCTCACTGGACTTTTCGATGGAGATGTTCATCAGATCCGTCCATGAACATGCATGCACACAGTTGTGGGCTCGTAGCTGTCCGGATTTCAGCGGAGCAGCAGGGACCCAAACTGAAGGCAAATGGAAGATCTGATGTTCCAAATCTTACAAGATAGAGACCATGTGGTTTCATCAACTACAGCTCAATTATTTGCATGATACATACACTATACATAGGAGGAGGAGTATATATGAATATCATGTACCAATGAGACCTGTCAGTACTAGGCTAGAGCAGGGGCGGATCCAGCGGGGGGGGGGGGGGGGGGGGGGGGGTGCAGCCCCTTATAGCCCCCTCAAGCCCCCCATACATTTGCTTGACCAAAAATGCTTGAAACAATGCAATTCGTCAAGGGAGAATGAAGAAAAATAGGGAGAGAATGAAGAAAGAAGAAGAAGCAATGGAGGTTCAGCCCCCCCTTGGTTTTTCAGCTGGGTCCGCCACTGGGCTATAGAGATCAGATCGTTATAGATCCGTGTAAATCTTGAGAGAGGTCATCAATGATTGCGCGATGCATAATTGATGCTGCTCTGCTTTTCAGTCGATGCCCCGTGTGGCAATCAGTTTATTTACAGAAAGCAAACGAAGTATTCAGACAGGCACGGTCCAAGTTCGCATCAAACTGTCCGCAACAACTTGCTGGAGATCATTGGACGGTATGCAGATCAGGGAGAACTAATCTGCCGTGACAAACCGCCAACAGCTCCCGGCCAGAAGTAGGGCACGCATGCACGCAAGAGCACGAGCACAAGCTTTTCAGTTACTAGTCGCCTCCTAACCCACGGCCCCAGCACAACACAACCACGACCGCGACGACGACGACGACGACGACGACAGGGAGATAATCAGTGTATCTCACTTTGACTTAAAGCTGCCAGTTGATGCATGCCGAAGCACGTACTGTCTGTCACTTGATAATCAGTGTGCCAGCCTCTTTGTTGCTATCACTTCCATTGTTCCGTCGACATGACAGTTCATGGATATCGATGGTTAACCTGCTGAAATCAGATTAGTCCTCCTTTTGGAGGACAAGCATGACTGATTGATCAGCCATGGCTGGGCTTGGACACAAGAAAGTGGGTGGGGGATGGCTGCCACGCTAGACATGGGAGCTCAGATCAAACACTGCTTTCAGGGCTTATGTGGAGAGTGGAGGGCAGTACTAGTAGTATCACAAGCAGAAACCATACGATCAATTTCTGCAAGAAACATGTCACTTGTAACGCTGTTCAAAGTTCAAACAACAATATCCCTACTGTTTGAACTACGATTTTTGCCACAGGAAGCGAATCCATTGCCTGGTCGGTTGGTCAGCCTCGGCTATCACGTATATATACGATACGACGACGGTCCTTGGCGATCGATGCCAGCAGGCCAACCTGCAAAATATGCCCATGGATCTACAGATCTATGTAGGGTAGGCACAAAAAATTGGCCATTGGGACTTGTGAGCCTATCAAGACGCAGGGCGAGAATCCTAGATCATGTACCTATGCGTTTGATCTCCAAATCTTGCAACAGAGAAGAGATGTGTAAAGAAAGGATGGGCTAGTACTAGGCATGCCCACAAAGGCACAAAACAATGAACAGATTCCTGATCACAAGGTGGGGAGTCAGCACCATGTGTAGATGCTCATAGTGTGCCAGATTAAACGTGGTATAGCATACTTAGCATATCATAATGCAAAGAGTTTCCAGTCTTGTTGTACTCTATGTTTGTTTAGTTTCATAGCTAGTGTGACAGACTGAAAGCATTGTACTGATGAGTTGTGATCGATATTGCTAAAGTTTATGTCTGACAATTCTCCAACATTATTAAGGTAGGAAAAGCAAGAGGGAAAAGTAGATTAGATTTTGGGGAGGGACCAAGCAAGGTGAAGTGAGATAGCCTAAGTAGACCACAAGTGTGATATACTTACTTGAGAAGAGAAGGATTATGCAACATCATTGGGAAACGGTAGGAGGCGATGGATATGATGAGATCTTCCTGAGCACCGTTGGGCTTACATTTACATACTTATTTATTTTTTCTGTGTGGTCATCGTGATTGACATCAGAAGATGATGTATATCTGTTATGCTCATTTGTTTGCATGCACCCTTGTTTATATCAGCATATGTTTAGTATTGTAGGCTGTCAAGCCATAATTGACTACATCAGGGAAGGAAAATTGTAATCATTAAATCAGATATGTTTCTGTCATTTAGACTCCTAGTCAAACCTAGGCACTGACATTTTTTTTTAGACTTAGGCACTGACATTGAAATGATAGGAGGCCAAACTGGGAGACGAAATAGGGTAAAACTGTTTAATGGTCCTGAACAACTGCTTGAAGCCACTGAAGATGAAAATAAGCATAGTTTGGTCAAAAGAGAGGGAAGAAATGACCCAGCATGATCTTTCAGCAGATGTTACTTTAACACCACATCAGGTGGTTTGACTGATTGGGTTCTCCAACTTCACTCCTTTTATTTTTTTCTGCAACTGAATATTTCTCCTTAATTATGCTGCAGTGAGCAAGATAGCCCTGAATGGAAGAAACCTCTCCTTTGCATAACTGCATGAGCTGATGATGGTCAGCAACGACCACACTATTTAATTTGGGTCCCAAGTTGAGTGCTTACAGAGGGGCAAATCTGGCCACCTTCTTGACCGCCGATGACCATAGCCGACTTGGGAATATATAATCGCGTGCAATGCAAAGCAATTATAGGTGCAGTGTTATGACGCCTAACCTTCCCTGTCACTCGAATGTGAGATATCATGAACGTACCCAAATTTTCGTCGGTCGCAGCATGGGCTTGTCCCTGAAATTAATTGACGTAGTACGCGTGCAGATTTTGCAGATTTCCTCGGCCTTTCTAGATTCTTTGTTCAGAGCATTTTTCTTTTGAGAGAATCTTTTTCTTCTGTGAATTGTTTGACTATATTAAAACCCAAGTAAACTAAAGTTATTGCCAAATGAAGGAAATATAACTATTACGGTAAAATGGAAGATGAGTGAGAGAGGGGGGGGGGGGGGGGGGGGGGGGAGGGGGGGGGGGAGAGGGGGGCATGTATGAGGACAGAAACGTCCATCTGCAGGCCCCTACGCCGTGCCACCCCACCCCACCAGCTTTTAAGCTAAACTAGTTCCATCACTCCTTTCCGTTAGAGTAGTAGCAAAGCGAGCCAGGTCTGTGTCCCGGGAAGAACACACACATACAGGAGCTGAAGCAGAGAGATGTCTGCTTGATCTTCCTGCACTGTTCTCGATCTTCTGGGGCAGTTCCTGGCCTTACAGCGTCCTCTTTCCTTGCGGCAGATTCAGAGACCAGAGGCAGCTAGAGAGAGGCCAAGGCAAGAAGGTGGTAAGCTTTCGAATCCCCTATTTCTGTTGATTTCTCCCCATGGAACTCGTGATCGAGGTGATAACAATGCAAATGGAGCTGTTCATCTCTTAAATTTTTTTATCTCAGTACAATCAATCTTTCCTGAGTTGTCTTGAGTAGTAGAATGTGAGATTGGTGGCGGGCTTTCGTAGGTTTCTTCATTTTCCCGAAGGCAAAAAAAAAACTTTTCTTGGGTCAATTTTTCTTGGACTTGTGGTTCTGTATAGCCATTCCCTGTTTCCCTGAATCCAAATGTGGTCTAAGCCTGATGTCTTCCATAAAACTCAACACAAACCTCTTCTGCATTTTCTTTTTAATAAATTTTGAACTTTTTCCCCTCAAATTGAAGGGCAAGATTTTCTTGTTTCCCTATTAAAACGTCAGAATATAAATCAACTGTTCACCACACTTGAATAAGTGACCAACTTCCCTTTGTTTTTCGAAAGACCCCTTCCCTTTGTTGATATACCGTAATTTATCAACTGCCTGCAATCCCTCCCTATCAAACAAAGAAAAAGATTCATTTGTTTTGCAGTTCTTTGTTTACTCCCTGTTTGACTGCCTTCATGTGCGACCGATTCCTGGGGGAAAAACGTTTTTTTTTCCTCCATTCATGTGCTTTTTCTCCACTGCAACCTGATAAGATTCCAGCCTCACTCGCGCCTGTTCCGTGATCTCCCTACACCCCATCCCCCATTGCCTCGGCAATTATTCCCGCTGTCCCCTCACCCCAAGATGCTGCCCTTGTGCTCTGCAGGTGCTGCTCGATCTGTATGTGATCCAATCCGAGTTGGAGGAGTTCTTGGTTTCGTAGCCGGCATTGCGGCTTCTTGGACACAGAGCCTCGCAAGATTTCTTGGACACGGAGCCTGCCAAGATTTGTGGTGTGGAGAAAAGAGGAGGAAAAGGAGAGAGGTGATCAAGGTTCCTTGGAAAAGTTAGTGACAGCCTGTCAAGATGAAGTATATGAAGCTTGGATCGAAACCAGATGTCTTTCAGACAGAAGGCAACAGTATCAGGTGAAGTTGTCTTTACATGCTCTTGTTTAGAATTTTCAGAATGTAAAGCTGTGAATATTCGATACTTTCTCTACAACTGGTGTTATTCACTCGAGTTCTAATTTTTATTGGGTATAAATGATTAGTTCGGCAGTTGTTCTAGCTAGTGTGTTCACGCTTAGGTATGATGTTATCCTGTTCGTGTTATGAAGTGGGTGCATGCACACGCTTAGGTGCAAATCTCAGTTCAGTGATTGGGAAATTATCATACTATATATCTCTAGTTTATAGCTGCACCGTGAGCTAAGATTCAAGCATGGTCCAAAGAAAAAGCTAAGATTCAAGCACTTTTAGCCCGAAGAGGGAATCATACTGTTAGCTGGTGGCATGTAAAGTCTTGCTATGTGGGTGCGAAGTGACGCCCCACTTCTGCATTTTTTTAGGTTTGGAGTAAAATAAGGTACATAATGTAAATCTTTAAGATAATATGATGTTCAGGTGGACGCTTTGCCCTTCCTTGGTTAGTCTAAAATAGGTACTGAAATTGATGTGCCGTTTCTTTGTAGCCCATATTGTATTATTGTGTTGCACAATATTAACCTCCTCAATAATTTTATTTATCTCCTGAATTGCGGAAGATGAATAGTTAGTTTGAAGCTTGACTGCAAATTATAATTGTGGTTAGATTTTCTTTCTGGAAAGGTGCCATATATGTCACAGAAGTTTGAACTTTAATACAAAGTTATCTCTCTATTAGTTAGGGATGATATATCTGGTAAATGAGTCTATTCTAAAACACTTGGAATAGACTTTTGAATTATTTCTATTATTTCTCTGTTGGACAATGATTGGCACCATAAAAGGGTCTTTTCGAAAGTGAGGACTTGTGGTTTTAAGCATAGGGGTTCATGATGGCATTCAAAAGGTGTTATGTGCATTGATCTCCTTTACAGGATACATCATATCTGATTCCTTACCAATGGCATCTGTTCTTTAGCTGTCCCAGTTTCATGGGTTGATTGATAGATGCGTGGTCCATTTGAAGATGAAACTCTACAATTTTCCTAGCTTTTTCCATAAATCAATTTGTTGCCAAATCATTTTCTTTGGACCACTTTGTAGTTTGATTAGTTATGTTATACCTGTCCTCCATAGAGCTGCCTCCTAGGAATATGCTGTCCTCACTTTATCGATTTGCTCCTTGGTACTTTATTTGTCCTAAAATTACCATTTGTTTCCATACAATTGGTTGATTCATTTTATCGTTTCAACTTTATAGTTTGTACGTGTATTACTGGACGGTTTGGATTCCAGGGGTCTTTTCCTATCCTAAATTTTTGTTTGAGACAAGCTTTTCACGTCTTGATGCGTAACCATTTCCTCAAATTATTGTGGTTCTGGTAATATGAATTAAACCAACAAAATTCACTCTGGCACCCATTTTCTTCATTACTTTCCTCCATTGCAATCATTTGGTATTACATGAGCTTTCATGCCACAAAAAGAACTATTTTTTACAGTCTTTGGATGTTGCATTTCATCAAATAGTCACTAGATTTTTGTAGTGGACAATTTTCATGCTGTCCATGGTATGGATCTGTCGGATACCTAGATTAAGGTATCTAATCAGGGATACTTTAATCACTATCATAGCCAGCTGATGGCTTCGGCTTAGGCACATGTGGAGGCCATCTGTTCCTCCCGCACCAACAGATGGGCCCGCTGTAATTTTCCTTTCCCATCTAACACCAAAACTAAAGGGGGCTGTCAACCGAACAGATCCTCTCATGTTCAATTTTTTATGAGAAATAATATGCACACTGGTTACTGAAGGAAATAACTCGATGAAGCTTTAGCATCGTCGCCATCTAGATGCTGCTCAACTCATGTTTGTCGCTGGTTAATAGAACTGTCGGATACTTAGATTAAGGTATCCTAATCAGGGATACTTTAATCACTATCATAGCCAGCTGATGGCTTCGGCTTAGGCACATGTGGAGGCCATCTGTTCCTCCCGCACCAACAGATGGGCCCGCTGTAATTTTCCTTTCCCATCTAACACCAAAACTAAAGGGGGCTGTCAACCGAACAGATCCTCTCATGTTCAATTTTTTATGAGAAATAATATGCACACTGGTTACTGAAGGAAATAACTCGATGAAGCTTTAGCATCGTCGCCATCTAGATGCTGCTCAACTCATGTTTGTCGCTGGTTAATAGAACTGTCGGATACTTAGATTAAGGTATCCTAATCAGGGATACTTTAATCACTATCATAGCCAGCTGATGGCTTCGGCTTAGGCACATGTGGAGGCCATCTGTTCCTCCCGCACCAACAGATGGGCCCGCTGTAATTTTCCTTTCCCATCTAACACCAAAACTAAAGGGGGCTGTCAACCGAACAGATCCTCTCATGTTCAATTTTTTATGAGAAATAATATGCACACTGGTTACTGAAGGAAATAACTCGATGAAGCTTTAGCATCGTCGCCATCTAGATGCTGCTCAACTCATGTTTGTCGCTGGTTAATAGAACTGTCGGATACTTAGATTAAGGTATCCTAATCAGGGATACTTTAATCACTATCATAGCCAGCTGATGGCTTCGGCTTAGGCACATGTGGAGGCCATCTGTTCCTCCCGCACCAACAGATGGGCCCGCTGTAATTTTCCTTTCCCATCTAACACCAAAACTAAAGGGGGCTGTCAACCGAACAGATCCTCTCATGTTCAATTTTTTATGAGAAATAATATGCACACTGGTTACTGAAGGAAATAACTCGATGAAGCTTTAGCATCGTCGCCATCTAGATGCTGCTCAACTCATGTTTGTCGCTGGTTAATAGAACTGTCGGATACTTAGATTAAGGTATCCTAATCAGGGATACTTTAATCACTATCATAGCCAGCTGATGGCTTCGGCTTAGGCACATGTGGAGGCCATCTGTTCCTCCCGCACCAACAGATGGGCCCGCTGTAATTTTCCTTTCCCATCTAACACCAAAACTAAAGGGGGCTGTCAACCGAACAGATCCTCTCATGTTCAATTTTTTATGAGAAATAATATGCACACTGGTTACTGAAGGAAATAACTCGATGAAGCTTTAGCATCGTCGCCATCTAGATGCTGCTCAACTCATGTTTGTCGCTGGTTAATAGAACTGTCGGATACTTAGATTAAGGTATCCTAATCAGGGATACTTTAATCACTATCATAGCCAGCTGATGGCTTCGGCTTAGGCACATGTGGAGGCCATCTGTTCCTCCCGCACCAACAGATGGGCCCGCTGTAATTTTCCTTTCCCATCTAACACCAAAACTAAAGGGGGCTGTCAACCGAACAGATCCTCTCATGTTCAATTTTTTATGAGAAATAATATGCACACTGGTTACTGAAGGAAATAACTCGATGAAGCTTTAGCATCGTCGCCATCTAGATGCTGCTCAACTCATGTTTGTCGCTGGTTAATAGAACTGTCGGATACTTAGATTAAGGTATCCTAATCAGGGATACTTTAATCACTATCATAGCCAGCTGATGGCTTCGGCTTAGGCACATGTGGAGGCCATCTGTTCCTCCCGCACCAACAGATGGGCCCGCTGTAATTTTCCTTTCCCATCTAACACCAAAACTAAAGGGGGCTGTCAACCGAACAGATCCTCTCATGTTCAATTTTTTATGAGAAATAATATGCACACTGGTTACTGAAGGAAATAACTCGATGAAGCTTTAGCATCGTCGCCATCTAGATGCTGCTCAACTCATGTTTGTCGCTGGTTAATAGAACTGTCGGATACTTAGATTAAGGTATCCTAATCAGGGATACTTTAATCACTATCATAGCCAGCTGATGGCTTCGGCTTAGGCACATGTGGAGGCCATCTGTTCCTCCCGCACCAACAGATGGGCCCGCTGTAATTTTCCTTTCCCATCTAACACCAAAACTAAAGGGGGCTGTCAACCGAACAGATCCTCTCATGTTCAATTTTTTATGAGAAATAATATGCACACTGGTTACTGAAGGAAATAACTCGATGAAGCTTTAGCATCGTCGCCATCTAGATGCTGCTCAACTCATGTTTGTCGCTGGTTAATAGAACTGTCGGATACTTAGATTAAGGTATCCTAATCAGGGATACTTTAATCACTATCATAGCCAGCTGATGGCTTCGGCTTAGGCACATGTGGAGGCCATCTGTTCCTCCCGCACCAACAGATGGGCCCGCTGTAATTTTCCTTTCCCATCTAACACCAAAACTAAAGGGGGCTGTCAACCGAACAGATCCTCTCATGTTCAATTTTTTATGAGACATTTTTTGAAGGAAGTTTGCCAATGCAATTTTCGGAGTTTCTAATTCGGTTATCCTCGTGGAACAAAGGTCACTTTTTCCCCAGTTTTCCTTTTTTTTTTCTTTTGTTCTGAACCTTCGGACAACAGTGTTGTCTGAACAAAATAAACATTTCTCCTGCATGTTATAAAAAGTATAAGCTACCTCATTATCAGTTTAATGACCACGCAGAGAAATCAATACAAGATCCTCTTTTGTCTTTTATCTAGAATCTTTTTTTTGCTGATCATACATATTATTTCTTATCTTTTTAGGGCAATAAATATTATTTTTTATTATTATGACTTCACTCAAATTGTAGTACAAATTCAACTTGATCCTGAATTTAAATTGGTCTTTATGTGTTTCAGGTTCGTTACAACTGACCTTGCAACGGACATAGTAATCACAGTAGGAGATGTTAAATTTTATCTTCACAAGGTAACTCACTCTTCTGCCGTAAATATTATAGCCTTAGGACAACCATTTTCTTAGTAACCTTGTCTTAGCTCTTAAGTGTAGTAGATCCTTTTCAGGTTTATGCTACATTTCTACCTAACATTCTGTTTTCGTTGCATTTTACATGCAGTTCCCTCTGTTGTCAAAGAGTTCCCGCTTACAAACATTGGTGGCCTCAACAAATGAGGAAAGCAACGACGAAATAGACATCTCTGACATCCCTGGTGGACCTGCAGCATTTGAAATTTGTGCCAAGTTCTGTTACGGCATGATCGTCACGCTCAACGCCTACAACGTCCTTGCAGCCCGCTGCGCAGCTGAGTACCTTGAGATGTTCGAGACAATTGACAAGGGAAACCTCATCTACAAGATCGACGTGTTCCTGTCTGCAAGCATCTTCCGCACATGGAAGGACTCGATCATCGTGTTGCAGTCGACAAAGTCACTTCAGGCCTGGACAGAGAACCTGAAGGTGATCAACCACTGCGTCGATTCCATCGCTTCCAAGGCATCCATTGATCCGTCGGAGGTAGATTGGTCGTACACCTACAACAGAAGGAAGCTTCCTTCCGAGAACGGCCTTGATTCGCATTGGAACGGAGTGAGGAAGCAGGTGACGGTGCCTAGAGACTGGTGGGTGGAGGACCTCTGCGACCTCGAAACATGTCTGTACAAGAAGGTCATCTTGGCCATCAAGGCCAAGGGGAGGACGAGCAGCGAGGTGATTGGCGAAGCGCTCCGGGCCTACGCGTGCCGACGGCTGTTCAGCTCCTTGGACAACGTTGTTAGCAACGGACTTGACTGCACCAAGCATTGTGCAGCTCTTGAGACCATCATCTCCCTGTTGCCGGCAGAGAGAGGTTCAGTCTCCTGTGGCCTCCTTCTGAAGCTGCTGAGAGCCGCGTGCTTGCTCGGGTCAGGTGACACCTACCGCGACGACTTGGTCAAGAGGATCGGCGCGGAGCTGGACAGAGCTTCAGCCTCGGATCTCCTTATACCTGCCAGTTCCAGCGACGACGGGATGCACAATGTGGACCTGATCGCGGCGATGCTGGAGGAGTTCCTGCTGCAGCACACGGATGGGAGTGAGCTGAAGTTGCAAGAAGATGATGAAAGCTTGGATGCAGCTGAAAACCTGGTCACTTCGAAGCTGGCTGCCGTCGCAAAGCTGATCGATGGATGCCTCGCTGAGATCGCCAAGGACCCCGGTCTTCCTGTGGCGAAGTTCGTTGAGCTCGCTGAATCAGTGCCCTCCGCATCTCGACAGGTTCATGACGCACTCTACCGCGCCATCGACATGTACCTCAAGGTGTGTCACCGATACTTATGCTTTGCTGCTCTGCATCTTTCTGAATTTTCAGTCAGTAGGTAAAATGTTCAGATGCTAGTAGCACATGCTGTTGTGTTTTGATTGAAACTGATGGGAGTGAAATGCGTTGTGCACGTGCAGGAGCACCCGGGCCTGTCGAAGAGCGAGAAGAAGCGGCTGTGCGCGCTGATGGACTGCAAGAAGCTGTCGCCCGACGCGAGCGCGCACGCCGTGCAGAACGAGCGGCTGGCGCCGGGCGGGGGGG
>LAPY01003966.1:6128-19360 GCA_000970635.1 Eragrostis tef
TTAAATCGTTTTGAATATGGGTTGCTGCACCGTTAGTTAACGTTAGACGCCAGCCATGCTAAATAGAGCAACGCATAATTTATGAGCCAAAACGTTGCACGTTACTAGTCGCACCACGTGTTCGTAGAATCCAGTTATCTTAAATCGATTTGAATATAGGTTGCTGCACCGTTAGTTAACGTTAGACGCTAGCCATGCTAAATAGAGCAGCGCATAATTTGCGCGCCAAAACGTTGCATGTTACTAGTCGCGCCACGTGTTCGTAGAATCCAGTTATCTTAAATCGTTTTGAATATGGGTTGCTACACCGTTAGTTAACGTTAGACGCCGGCCATGCTAAATAGAGCAGCGAATAATTTGCGAAAACGTTGCACGTTACTAGCCGCGTCACGTGTTCATAGAATCCAGTTATCTTAAATCGTTTTGAATATGGGTTGCTACACCGTTAGTTAACGTTAGACGCCGGCCATGCTAAATAGAGCAGCGAATAATTTGCGAAAACGTTGCACGTTACTAGCCGCGTCACGTGTTCATAGAATCCAGTTATCTTAAATCGTTTTGAATATGGGTTGCTGCACCTTTAGTTAACGTTAGACGCCAGCCATGTTGAATAGAGCAGCGCAACGTTGCACGTAGTCATGCCAGCGTGTCCATAGAATTCAGTTCTCTTAAATTGTTCAGAATCTAAGTTGCTGCAGCGTTAGTATAACGTTAGACGCCAGCCATGTTAAAAAGAGCAGCGCATAATTTGCGTGTATTGCACGTTAAGAGTAACGCCACGTGTCCATAAAGTTTGATTATCTTAAATCTTTATGAATCTGGGTTGCTTGCCTTAATAGAGTTTCTCTTGTGACATCATCTGTGTGACAGTTTGTCGGGAGTGCATTATGAAGGAAATAAATGATGAGGATGCTGATTGCTGCCCAGTTTGCAACATTCTTCTTGGCTGCGATCCCGAAAAGAAACTCAGGTGGAGTCATTGTTTTGGCTTTTGAATTTTCTTTTGTTTCTTTGTTTCAATTTCTGAAATTGTCTTCTGAATTCAAACTCTTGGATAAGCACACCTTGTAGAACAAAAGTAATGTGATTATCATGAACATGTGTGTATATTGGAACATGATGAATATTTACGGAACATCGTAATTGCATGCATCATTTGTTGATGTAGTGGAAGTTTGGTGATGTTTAGTAGTTGCACAACACACATCTGATTTGAAGTAGTTTCTTCTGATTATTTATTTAAGAAGTACCGTGGCTTGTAATTTTATTCTTACCTTTTCATTTAACAGAAGTAACAACCTCCTGCCACCTGCCCAGTGCGGTTCTACTTTAACTAAAAAATATATATAGCCTCGACCTGACTTGTTTTGCAAAATACTAAAATTGTTTTGCTTGGTGTTCCAGCCGCATATTCCTATATCTACTATATTGAGTGAGCTAAATTAAATGATTATTTTTTTGAAGGCCCGACCATATACTTCAAGATATCAGGAACAAGTTGTTTCCAACTGACGGGGATTCTTCTAAGGCTCCAATTGTATACTTCCAGAAAAGAGAAAACAGAGGTCCAAGGCTTCAACCATTGCGAAAAGAAGAGGAGCAAATTAAGTCGCGCATAGAATCAAGTAAACCACCCGGCTAGCTTCAACCTTGTCTGGCTTGTGAACAGAAAAGCCAAAATGGTATTCAAGTCGGACCAGAGACATACTAGCTAGAGTCTAAAATGCACTCGGCATTTCCCTGGTTTTTTTTTTGTAGTCTTTATAATGAACTTCTGAATGCAAATTGGATATGTTTCTTCAGCCAGTGTTACTCAAGCTAACCTTATACGAGCTAACTCCCACTGCATTCATGGAGATGAAACAAAACTTAGTTACTGTGACAACATTTGCAAAGCGCGCGGCGCTGGCCATGCGATCGATCTGAAGGTCGCGTTGCGTCTGTGGGTGGTAGGGGCGCCGTGACTACCCTATCACAGACTAGAGCCAGCACCACGCAGCGCACGAGAGCAGAAACTGCCTCCGCAGGTCGGGCGCGCGTGGTAGCCTGGCTCGCCACGGCGCTGCTGAATGGCATTGGCATGCATCCGATCCGAGAGCACCCGGAACATGCATGCGATCAACGAGACGCGCTCCTGTCTAAGCTGCGCCGCCGGCCGGCCGCCGCACAGAGGCGCAACTGCTGCTGCTCGGCACGGTCGATCGCTACGTACCGTCTTTCAGTTTCAGCGATGCATCGCCCGCCGTGCCCCCGGCCACCGCGTAAGCGGCTGGGCAAAGGAACACAAAACAGATCGTGCCATCGCTAGCCTCCCGGCTTAGCTTGAGGTCCGGCACGCCCACGGCCACCGGCGGCCGTGAACCTCTACCTCGCGCGCACGGTCACGGTGGTCTGGGGCATGTTTGCATGGTTGCTCGTGCATCATGCATGACGCGGCGCTGCCTCGCCCAGCGCGTGTGCTCGTCACGACGCTCGTGTCATTCGAGTAACTGACGCGTCCAGCAAGGCACGCTGCGGTCAACGACCCAGGCTCCGGCACGTACGGGACCAAGTCCCCGGCACGTCTCCTCGCGCGATCGCGAACACAGCTTCGTGACGTGACGTTCCACGGGCACGACTGCTGCGTGCGCCAAGATACGCTGCATGAATTGGTTCGCTAGCGGCACGCGAAGCACAGCGGACGACACGGAGAATGATCTATCTCGCCGCAGTACCTCTGTCCTTCTTGGTTGATTGAACAGCCGACCAAATGCACGCAGCAAGCCACTCCCCTCGAGACCTGGACGCAGCAAGCCAAGAGCAAGATATGGACACCACGGCGGCCATAAATAGCATCATAACTAGTGACAGTCTCACGACAATCTGCCATCGATTTATTACCAGCGTGTGAAAACATATGGCCTAGGCAAAAAAGGAGAAAAAAACACAAGCGGTACGATTCATACAAGGCGCTTACACACCCTGGTTAGAATTTCTCTTGCCGCCCAGGGGCACCGCGCCGCTACACGCACCCGGCGCCGCCGCCGCCCACACGCAGTCCGCTCCGCTCCGATCCTCCAACCCGTCTATTTATACACGCCAATACGGGGATACGGTCAGAATAGATTTGCTCCTCTCTCTCACACACACAGCCGCGCCTCGCCGGAGCTCCACCGCCGCCGCTAGCCATCCGCCTCCGTAGCCACCGCTCCCCCGCTGCTCGGCACGGTCGATCGCTACGTACCGTCTTTCAGTTTCAGCGATGCATCGCCCGCCGTGCCCCCGGCCACCGCGTAAGCGGCTGGGCAAAGGAACACAAAACAGATCGTGCCATCGCTAGCCTCCCGGCTTAGCTTGAGGTCCGGCACGCCCACGGCCACCGGCGGCCGTGAACCTCTACCTCGCGCGCACGGTCACGGTGGTCTGGGGCATGTTTGCATGGTTGCTCGTGCATCATGCATGACGCGGCGCTGCCTCGCCCAGCGCGTGTGCTCGTCACGACGCTCGTGTCATTCGAGTAACTGACGCGTCCAGCAAGGCACGCTGCGGTCAACGACCCAGGCTCCGGCACGTACGGGACCAAGTCCCCGGCACGTCTCCTCGCGCGATCGCGAACACAGCTTCGTGACGTGACGTTCCACGGGCACGACTGCTGCGTGCGCCAAGATACGCTGCATGAATTGGTTCGCTAGCGGCACGCGAAGCACAGCGGACGACACGGAGAATGATCTATCTCGCCGCAGTACCTCTGTCCTTCTTGGTTGATTGAACAGCCGACCAAATGCACGCAGCAAGCCACTCCCCTCGAGACCTGGACGCAGCAAGCCAAGAGCAAGATATGGACACCACGGCGGCCATAAATAGCATCATAACTAGTGACAGTCTCACGACAATCTGCCATCGATTTATTACCAGCGTGTGAAAACATATGGCCTAGGCAAAAAAGGAGAAAAAAACACAAGCGGTACGATTCATACAAGGCGCTTACACACCCTGGTTAGAATTTCTCTTGCCGCCCAGGGGCACCGCGCCGCTACACGCACCCGGCGCCGCCGCCGCCCACACGCAGTCCGCTCCGCTCCGATCCTCCAACCCGTCTATTTATACACGCCAATACGGGGATACGGTCAGAATAGATTTGCTCCTCTCTCTCACACACACAGCCGCGCCTCGCCGGAGCTCCACCGCCGCCGCTAGCCATCCGCCTCCGTAGCCACCGCTCCCCCGCCGCCCAGACGAGATGGCAAGCACGTCGGAGGTTGCGCGCGTGCGGAGGGATACGCTCGCGGCGCGCGTGACGTGCCCGCTCTGCAAGGGTCTCCTGCGGGAGGCCACCACCATTCCCGATTGCCTCCACAGCTGTGAGTGCTCTCTCTCTCGCTAGCTCTATGTCGGATGAGTACTTTTCGTTCTCTCGTTGCGTGCCTTGGGATTCGTCTCGTTCCCGTCGGGTCTATGCGAGCTCGTTGATTCTAAGTAGTTAAATAGTGGATCGCGAACACATCTCATTTCGCGTGGATTGCTTGTTTCTGCTTGGTGGTGGCGGCCAGACCCTACTCCTGCTCGCGCTCGCGTCCCCGCCATGACTGGCGTTGTTACGGGATCTCAGCACGCCAAGATCTTGCTCGTTTTTCGTGTCCGTCGTTGGCGGCGGCGGGTTCCTTCCACGTCGCCGCCCCCGAGGTGTCCGGCCGAGGTCTGCCGGCCCTCGATATCTGCAACTGCAAGGGCTCAAAAAGATGCGGGTTTTCTTGCTTTTCTCTTAGATTTGGTCGATCTGCTTAATTTGTTACCGCCGAATCACTCACCGGCGGCCGCAGGGCCTAGTCCTACCGGGCACGTCGGGCTCGGAGAAGCCCCGCGCCGCCGCGTCTCGGTCCGTTCCTCGGCGTCGCCATGCTCCTTATCCCGCGCTCGATCTCGTGCTCTCGGTTTCTTCTTTACCGAGCTAGCTTAGCTAGGAATGCGGCAAAACCAACGCCTGCTCGGGCGGCTTTGCAGGCCGGCCTGGTGAAACCGAGGCATTCTTGTCTAGGTTCATGTTGGTTTGGTTGGGAATGGTGGGGGAGCTTTGGAGGTGGTGCCATTCCGGCCTGATTCTGTTCAGAAGCAAGGTCCAATCAGCTTCTGACAAGGAGAATGCGAATGAAGGGAGTTGGGGTGCAAAGGGGAACTAGTCCATGCCTACTAGTTAGTCCCTCTTGACTGATAAACTTTTAGGTTTCGATGGATGTCGAAATGACCTGGCATGGACCGAGCTAGCGCAACATAAGCAAGCAATGCTTCTGCACTGTTGGCATACTATAGTAACGTTAGTCCATAGACGCTAGCCACGCTGAATAGAGTAGTGCAAAATTTGCACGCCAAAACGTTGCACGTTACTAGTTGCACGACGTGTCCATAGAATTAAGTTGTCCTAAATGTTTCTGAATATGGGTTGCTGCACTGTTAGTATAACGTTAGACGCCAGCCGTGTTAAATAGAGCAGCGCATAATTTGCGCGCCAAAACGTTGCACATTACTAGTCACGCTACATGTCTATAGAATTTGGTTCTCTTAAATCTTTCTGAATCTGAGCTGTTTGCCCTAATAGAGTTTCTCTTGTGACATCATCTCTCACAGTTTGCCGGGAGTGCATTATGAAGAAAATAAATGATGAGGAAGATGATTGCTGCCCAGTTTGCAACATTCTTCTTAGCTGTGATCCAGAAAATAAACTCAGGTTGAGTCCTTGTTCTGGCTTTTGAATTTTTCTTTGTTTCTTTGTTCCGAATTATGAGATTGTCTACTACTGATTTCAAACTATTTGCAAAGCACATATCCTTTGTCGCACATAATGTGATTATCATGAACAGCATGTGTATATTGGAACATTATGAATCTTTAGGGAACATCGCAATCGCGTACGTTCATCATTTATTGAAGTAGTGGAAGCTCGGTGATGCTAGTAGTTGCACAGCACACATATGATGTGTTGTGGTTATTTATTTAAGGAGCACAATTGCTTGTAATTTTATTTTGACCTTTTTATTTAACAGAAGTAAACAACCTCCTGCCACCTGTTCTAGTGCGGCTCTTCTTTAATTGAAAATATATATATCCTTGACCCGACTTGTTTTGCAAAATACTTAAATTCTTTTGCTTGGTGTTTCAGCCCCTTATTGCTGTCTACTATATATATTGAGTGAACTAATTAAATGATTTTTTTAAAGGCCTGATCATATCCTTCAAGATATCAGGAACAAGTTGTTTCTGTCTAAAAGGGATTCTATTAAGGCTCCAATTGCTATATTGCCAGAAAAGAGGTCCCTTGCTTCCTTGGTGGTTCAAAAGGTGACAGGGAAGAGAACCAAAACTACAAGGAGAGCAACCCCTTGGGGAACTTTTCCCGATAAAAATGGAACAATGGTATTACCAACTAATTCTGAAGATCAAGATCATCCAACCACGACACAATCAGAACCACAACACCCCAAGGTGGCAGCAGCTTCTAATAAAAATCAGGTAAATATGAACTATCTGATGTGTCTGTATCATTACATATATAATTTCATGTGCACTACTGATATATATTTTCTTGTAAAATGTGTGTTCTCACAAATGATTCTGTACCGAAACAGCAAAACAAGGATATAGGTACCCGAAACAAGCCATTAGGTTCTTTGGGTACCAATTCTTTGCTCGGTGAAGTAACGACTACTCCAGTTTGGTTTTCGCTAGTTTCTTTGCCTAACCAGTAAGTTCAACAATCTTCTATATATATTCATACTGCTTCTATTAAGCTTTTTATTTCTTAATCAGTTTTAAGTTAAAATAGAAACTGTTTTTTCAGGAAGGAAGACTCAAAGCTTCCTCAGTTATCGAGAAGTTACTTAAGAATAAAGTGAGTTTCATTTTAGTCCTCCCATTTATTTATTGTTGACTTTTGCCATGTTTGAAGGCTCTGGTATTTTGTGTCTTCATCTTCAGAGGATGCCGGTCATAGAATTATTTGATCGTTTTTTGTCTGCTTCAGGCTGTTTAATGTACTCTGGTGCTAGTAATATTTCTTGTTTCAAGAATGCACAATTGTTTGCAATGCTACCAGCCCAATGCAATTTTCTTCAGCTATATACTAATGTGTGTCCTGTTTCTTGAGTTAATTTTATTATTTAATACGGTTTTTTCTCTTTGAAATTTCAGGGATGGATGTTTGCAGGTTTCCTCCATCCAAAAGTACATCATGACAAAACTTGACCTGGCAAATGCAGATGAGGTGAGTCTCAAGTGTATATTACACTTCCATTTTGGTCATCAGCACAACACAAACCTGAAAATAATATCTAGCCTCGAACCAGCATTCTTGTCTTAGAGTAACCATGCGGACCACTAGATGCATGAATCTTATGTTTTACAAGACAAAGTGTAGAAATGGCTCTGCTACAAATTGTCGCATTTGTAAATTTGGATGGCCGCAAAACTGTAGTTGTCCACAGTCAGTGCCCTCCAGAGCTTGTCCCTAACTATGGCCATTTCTGGAGTCTTGTCCCTGTAAGTTACGTACACTGCCATGTATGAACTCATTTTAAGCTGCAAATCTCCTGGAGTACAGCTCTTGCAACCATGTACTGATGGCATATTTTTCAAAAAAATTATGTATCTTTACTGGAGCTTCTTTAGATCATATCACAAGTTCTGCTGCACTTGAGCTCCCAAGTTCTGATTGATTCCACTTTTTTTGTTCTCTCTCTCCTGATCCTCTTGTCTGTTCATTTGCAGGTGGAGATCACATGCCACGGTGTGCCGATCTGCTCGTCCAACACGCTGAATGACTTGATCGAGTTCCGTGGGCGGACAGAGCAGGGAAAGCCCATACAGGCGTCATTCGGCGGGCAGGCCAAGGAGTTCGTCAAGGTGCTGGGCTACCGCCGCCGCCAGCGAGCCTTGGCCCCATAGCCCCATCACCGTGCCTCCAGCGCCCAGCAGCTAGCACTCCGCAGGCAAACTGTGTCGAGCCTCTATTGCCCATTGGAACGGTTATCCCCCATCGTCTCAGAATTTGTCAGATGTCCCTTTCTATATGAACATTATCATACTTATGAGCTGGAGGATTTGGACAACACGGAATGGTTGGCTTTTTAACGGAAAGGACCCAACTGTTACTAGTTTCAGTCAGAAATTCATACATGAATTGTCCAGGGTTATCCATATATAGGGCAAAGGCTAAACACAAGGACCAGCTACAAGAATGGCTAGAGAACAACAGCTAGAGGCTTTTTTTTTTGTTTCTCTTTTTACAATCACTTTTTGTAACATAAACTTCTCTTATATATCAATATATTATAATCTGTATAGGGGATCTTCCCCTCCAGTTCCTTCAACAAAAAACTGTGCCAAGCCTCAACTTACTGAACTGCTCCGTCCGTTCTTGTCAATCCACAATCGCATAGGATAAAAAACATAGGAAATTACAGTTTCTTTCTTTGGTTCTCAGACCATGTAGAGAGGGGGAAGGAAAGAAGTTAGTCTCTGCTCATTGCCTTAAACAAGTTTACCTTCACATTTTTCTGATGAAAAATTAAGAATGAATTATATCATGTGTTATCGGCATGTGAGTTTTCATTTTTGTTGAATTTATTCCTGTTTGGTAAAGATGTGAAGCTATCATTATTCTTGAAGCATATATATTGTTGAACATTGCGGTGATATTTAAAATTTTCCATTGGAAAACAACTATGAGTCTATGAGTGTATGCGACACATTCTATACTTATCGTTCCCTCCAAGGCTTCAACCGTTACCAAAAGAAGAGGAGCATAGAATCAAGTAACCATCCGGCTTTCAACGGCTTGTGAACAGAAAAGCCAAAATGATTCAAGTCGGATCAAACGTACTACAGTGTACACAAGGCCCTCGGCATTCACTTTCTTTCTCGTAGTGTCATGGCATCCGATCTAATAGTACACACGCGCTGCGCTGCTGGATGGACTCGACACTCGAGCACTATGGAGCTGTGCGGCTGTGCCTATCAGCCTGCGCGTGCACCCAGTTCGTCATCACCGGACACGAACATGCGCTTGGTGGTCCGACAATGCGGGTTGCCCGTGCATGCCGCGGAGGCTGGCTCGCCAGCGTGTGATTGTCACGACGCGCGTACTGTCATTCGAGTAACTGTCAACGATGACGCAAGCTCCGGCACCGGACCAAGTCCCCGGCACTCCTCGCGTGATCACTAACACAGCTCGGTGACGTGCCACGGCCACGACGGCTACAAGAGGGTATGAGTGTCAGTGGGTCGCCGATATATACGCTGCATTGAGTCTATAGAACAAAAGAGAGACGCTGCATTGGATCGTTAGCTGTACACGGAGAATTGTGGACGACACATACTGCATTGTGTCTTTTTGAAGGATGTGACACACACTTTTCCAAGGAAACACACACACACACACAAAAGACCTGCTTCCTTTTCGTCCCGCACCGAATAACTTGTGTCTTCACAGCCGAGCGAAACCTACCTGCCGATGAATAATCTGAGTACCAAAGCTAGAGCACAAATATAATGTGATTATCGTGAACAACATGTGTATATTGGAACATTATGAATCTTTACGAAACATCATAATTGTGTTCATAATTTATTGAAGTAGTGTAAGCTCGGTGATGTTAGTAGTTGCACAGCACACATATGATGTGAAGTAGTTTCTTGTGGTTATTTCTTTAAGGAGCACAATTGCTTGTAATTTTATTCTTACCTTTTCATTTAACAGAAGTAACAACCTCCTGCCACCTGTTCTAGTGCGGTAATTGAAAAAAAAAATATATCCTTGACCCGACTTGTTTTGCAAAATGCTTAAATTGTTTTGCTTGCTGTTTCAGCCGCTTATTCCTGTCTACTATATATATCGAGTGACCTAAATTAAATGATTTTTGTTGAAGGCCTGACCATATCCTTCAAGATATAAGGAACAAGTTGTTTCCATCTAAAAGGGATTCTATTAAGGCTCCAATTGCTATATTGCCAGAAAAGAGAAAACAGAGGTCACTTGCTTCCTTGGTGGTTGAAAAGGTGACAGGGAAGAGAACCAAAACTACAAGGAGAACAACCCCTTGTGCAACTTTTCCCGATAAAAATGGAACCATGGTCTTACCAACTAATTCTGAAGATCAAGATCATCCGACTACGACACAATCAGAACCACAACCCCCCAAGGTGGCGGCAGCTTCTAACAAAAATCAGGTAAATATGAAGAACTATCTGATGTGTGTGTGTGTATCATTACATAATTTCATGTGTACTACTGATGTATATTTTCTTGTAAAATGTGTGTTCTCACAAATGATTCTGTACCGAAACAGCAAAAAAAGATATTGGTACCCGAAACAAGCCAGTTGGGTTCTTTGGGTACCAGTTCTTTGCCTGATGATAACTACTCCTGTTTGGTTCTCACTAGTTGCTTCGCCTAACCAGTAAGTTCAACAGTCTTCTATATTCATACTGGTTCTATTAAGCTTTTTATTTATTTTCCTCATTTTTAAGTTAAAATACAAACTTGTTTTCAGGAAGGAAGACTCAAAGCTTCCAAGGAAACAACACACACACACACACACACACACACACACAAAGAGAAAAAAAAGACCCGCTTCCTTTTCGTCCTGAACTGAAAAACTCGTGTCTTCACAACAAGCCGGGCGAAACCTACCTGCCGTTGAATAATCCGAGTACCAACAAATTTCCCGTATAAAGATATTTACAACAGTATTCTTTTCCGGAAAATCTAGTCACCGACAATGAACTTACTTAGGCATTGCCAGCCAAGAGCAGGATGTGGAGTACACCACAACTGCCATAAATACCATCATGACATCACCAGTGTCAGTCACACACCGACCCGCCATGGATTTTTTAGCAGCGTGTGAAAGCATACACGCAAGACAAAAAAGAAAGAAAGAAATTAAAAACAAATCATACATGGCGCTTACGTAGACGTAGAGAAGTACGTACGCCGTGGCTAGAAATTCTCTCGGCCCACAGTCGGCAGCGCACCGCCACGCGCATCCCGTGTGCCGCCCACACGCAACCCTCGCCGACACGTCTATTTACACATACCGATACGGCGATACAGTCACAAGAAACTTGCTCCTCTCTCTCACCCCAGACCCTCGCCGGAGCTCCGCCTCCGTACGTAGCCACCGCTCCCCCGCCGTCCAGAGGCTGCATATTAATTCGTGAGGCCGAGGCCGAGACGTCGCGAGCCCGTGCTTTCCACACATGTGCGCGTGTGCGAGGAGGACGAGATGGGAAGCTCGCCGGAGGTTGTGCGCGTGTGCGGAGAGATACGCTCGCGGCGTGTGAAACGTGCCCGCTCCGCAAAGGTTTCCTACGGGAGGCCACCACCATATACCCGACTGCCTCCACAGCTGTGGGAGTGCTCTCTCTCTCGCTCGACTGTCGGATTCTTCTCTTGTTGCTCACTGCTCCGTGGTATCGTTCTCTTGTTGCGTGCCTTGGGATGAAAACTCTCCGGGACCCCGGTCGGCCCCGCGCCGTTATACGCACCCGGCGCGGCTCACCCCACACGCAATCCCCGCCGACACGTCTATTTGTACATACCGATCGATATGGCGATAGTCACAAGAAACATACAACGTACTCCTCTCTCTCTCTCTCTCTCTCTCTCTCTCTCTCTCTCACTCCAGCGCCTCCATGGCCGATAGTGCCACTCACACATGTGAGTTCTTCTTCTCGTTCTCTCGATCCGTGCCTTGGGATTCTTCTCGTTCCCGTCGGGAGGGTGGTCGCGAACGAACACATAGCATTTCGCGTGGATTGCGTGTTTGTACGTGGTGGAGTGGAAGCCACCATGACTAGCGTTGTTGCGGATCCCTGTCAGCAGGCCACGATCTTGCGAGTTTCGTGTCCGTCGTTGGCGGCGGCGGGTTCCTTCCACGTAGCCGCCCGGCCTTCTCGTGTTTTCGCTGCATGTTATCGTCTCGATCCCGAGGTGTCCGGCCGGGGTCTGCTCTTGATCTGCAAGGGCTTCAAAAGATGCGGGTTTTCTCGCCTTCTCTTAGATTTGGTCTGCTTTCTAGTTGGTGCCCAAGAACGGCGCGCGCGCGCGCGCACACACACACACACACAGAGAGAGAGAGAGAGAGAGAGAGGCAACGGTGTCTATAGATATAGGAGGACAAAAGGAAACTCACTTTATTCCCAAGTAATTCTTTGATAACTGAAGCAGGGATTTGAGTCTTCTTCCCTGAAAACCAGTTTTATTTTAACTTAAAACTGAGGAAGAAACAAAAGGTCAATAAGCCAGTATGAATATCAGTCGTGTTTGTGTGTGTGTGCGCGCGCGAGCGCGCCGAGGCCGCGTCCACGTCCGCTGGCGGCCCGGCGCCGCGACCCTGCCAGCTGTCAGCAACACGTACGTAGAAACGCAGCTACCGCCCCAGCCGCCGTGCAAGCGCTGTCTTGTGATAGACCAAATGAACGCGCAGCACTAGCTCCGTGCCTCGCCTGTATGGGTAAGGCCAAACTGCCCGCGTGGATGGGTAAGGCGGCGACCACCGAGGTGCACGCGTGCGGGCTGGCGTGCGCGGCCTTCCAACGGCCAATGCAGAGCACCTCAGGGGCACATGGCCGGACTTCGAGCAGGACAAGGTGATGCTGGTGGTGCGTACGGGGGTTTTGGTCAAAGAGGGTAGTAGAGTGCGTACTCCACTCTCACTAGCACACCTTACTGTGAAAATCAGAGGAGCTATGCGGGTGGTGGAACGCCGTAAGCCTCTTAGGCACGGTGGTTGCGTGTTATATAGGGTGAGGAACATCCCCTCACGTGGATTACATCGGCATTTGGTTGAGATACGATTTGTGATCTCTAATTTAACTTACAAAAGTTACAACAGGATTATGATCTACTTCTAACTGAATATACAATAACTAGATCACAAGCCGTATCTTCTACTGAACATTAATTCGTTACAATTCATGTTTATCTAAAACTTACTACTAGGGCCATTACTATTGACATCTAATCTGCCTAGTTCTTCCGATCTATTTGCTGGTATCATAGCAGATTTTTTAGACTGTTCTTTCGACAATCTATTCCCCAAATCCATGTTTTCTATAGTTTGCATTACATAAACAAATAATAAAGAAAAGACCTTAGCAGTTGCGCACGTGTAGCACAACACGACTGTTGATGCATTCTAATTAAGATTATTCTAGCACGGACACTAGAAAGAGGGAGAAGGGGGGGGGGGGGGGGGGGG
>LAPY01003967.1:21278-35300 GCA_000970635.1 Eragrostis tef
ATTAGAGAAGTGGAATACCTTTGTGTGTGTCACACTATCCTCAAACTATTGAACCTAACCCCTGCATTGGAATGTGGTTACATCATCTATCATTTGTAATACTATGAACACGAGTACTCTTATCAACCATGTCTTCCTTTAGAAAAAATATAAATAACGGTACTCTTGGAATACTCTCAGGTGAAATGCTACAACGGGTTATCCGTCCGCTTACGGATATTCATGATATACCTTATAATACATATCTAGTACTTTTACTGGATGTGAATTATTTGGTTAAATAGTGCAAGTGACCAAAACCATAACCTCCGGCGTCTCCCGCGGCCGCGCATTTTCAGCGTGACCGTAAGAGACACCAACAACTGTCTACCGTAGTGTTTGTGGAATTTCGCTCCAGTCTCAACATCCGTTCTTCTCCCGGTTGACACTGCAGGAGGCTGTTAGAATACATATATATTGTGTATGTATATCTCTAGTTTACTTGAGTAGCAAGTCACCCTTCTTAGGGTTTGTTGTATCCCTTTTACTATATATATGCCATGAGCATCAATAGAAATCCCGTCGTGGATCTTCCCTCAAACCTCTCTACTTTCACTTTACATGATTCGTGTAAGTGCAGACGAAAGTGCTGCAATTTGTGTAATGAACGGTTGTAGCCTCTTTCGAGGTAAGGTCAGGTACTCTTTTTTTCTATTATCTAAAACAATTCACTTTCGGGTACTCTTTTTTCTATTATCTAAAACAATTCACTTCTGCAAAGAAAAAAGAAGAGAGATAGAGACAGAGAGTGCTGGACTTAGGCCTGGACTATAAAATTGTTCAACACGCAAGAAAACCGCTCGAATGCAATGTTCCCTGGCACCTGAACATATCTTGAACAAATTAACACTGTGTCGACACAGGGTAGCCACGCAGCGTGTGGTCGCGTACGAAGCAGCTGCCTGCCTGCTAGGATCGAACGATTGCGATCTCGTACGGCTTCCCCGACCTCGGGATGTGTCCGTTCCAGCATCAGACATGCGTTGGAAGTTTGGATGCTCCCCGGATTCGCCTGCTCCTCGCGGAATGTAGCAGAGCCATGCGACAGAGTGCGCGCCTCGAAGGTGGCACCAGCCTAACATTCACTCGCTCGCACAAGCAAGAAGAGATCGACGCGGATCGCAGCGCGTCCGGACAGGGAAACTACGCTGTCCACGCGCCCAGCCTGCGCCGAACAGATCCGCGGTGCGTGCCTCGCGCGCTCTCCGCTGTATGGTCTCTATCCAGCGTGGTTAGGTCCGGGCCGCGGAGAGACACGCATGCCGCTATGTGGCCCGATTGATACCGTGCCCACTGCCCACAACCCGGAGCGCACCTATGTGCCTGTGCAGGTGCAGTGATAGCAAATACCTTCGTCGTGCTCCTCGTCGTTGTTAGTAAGTTAGCTGCGATCTAATTAAAGAGACGGACCACCACCAGGAGCGAGCCACAGGTACGCGAAGGGATCTGTTGGAGACCACACCGAATCTCCCCTGACCCACGCGAAGATTGGCAACCACTAGCGAAGGCGGAATGAAAACGCAGATGGTGTAAGAACAGTGCTCAGTTCAAATCGCCAAGCTAAGAGCAGTAACAAGGCAGCTAATGGCATGCATGTAAATATGATCATTCTCCCTCTTATGAATATAGAGGGAGATGATCCTGTAATGACATCAGGTTTTCGGGCCTCAAGCCAAAGACAATCATTTACACCGCGCTCAACTTTCTTAATACTCTGAACACATTCGCCCAGCACCGCAGGCAAAGGAGGGGGACCTGAACGTGAGTACCTTCGACCGACACTTCGAGTGAGGAAGGAGGGCTTCGCTCCGACCAGCCGACATCGTCATTGACCAAGGAGGGCTTCGCGAGGCAAATCGAAGGCTACTTCGTCCTTCGAGGGCTTCGGGCAACCAAGGACTTCCCCAATACTGCGTTGGAGGGCTTCGACATCTCACGGAGACCTTCGATCCCCCAACATTTGGTGCCGACCGTGGGTCGAAGCCACCATAAAAAGAAGATAACAATGAAAGATGATAGAATCGAAGGTTACTGCATTACATGGAGACCGAAGCAAGGAACAAGGGAGTCATGACAAATTAAAAAGACGAAGCGAGCCATGGAAAAGGAGGAAGAGCAAAACAAGACACAAAATGAAAGGCATTTCATTCATTCTGCACAAACTTACAGAGGTACAAATCGAAGCCGAAGACTATTCAAAAGCATTCGAAGCAAAAAAACAACACAAAGAAGAACAAAAAAAATACAAAGATCTACTTCTTCGATTTACTACGAGTTCGCCTAGGCACCCCGACTGGCTGCGAAGGCCTAGCTCGACCATCTTCGGAGTCTTCGTCATCGCTGATAATGATCACCCCCAGAGGAACGAGAGCAAGAGGAATAGGTTCTACAGGAGCTTCGACCAACGAATGGTTATTAACAACCCTATCAAGCTCCGCGAAGTGATCCACAAGCTCCTTCGGAAGAACATCTTCACGCTTAAATCCGTCACGAACAAGAACCTTCAGCACACCTCGAGGAAGCCGATCTCACAAAGCCTCCATGAAGTAAAAAGGTTGAAGAATTTGACAAAAGAAGATGAAGACACCTGGTGTATATATACACCAAGGAAAAACATTCTAGACGTCTACAAAAATATCGGCATTGTTTAAAATAAAAAGAATGGATCCTTGTCGCATTACAAGGCAAGATGATAGTAGCCTGCTATAAGTGCACACGTTTCAGATTCGCCTAAAAAAGGAAGAAAAACACATTCACCTTCGAAGGAAAGTCATCGAAGCTGAGTTTCTTAACATAGTAACCTGCTCTAAACGCAGATGTTTCAGATTCGCCCACGAAAGGCAGAAAAAAACGACGGAAAGTCATCGAAACTGAGTTTTTCAACATATGAAAAGCGAAGCCTTGTCACAGTATAAGACGATGATAAGAATTCGCCCTCGAAACAGAAATTCGCCAAAAAAGGCAGAGAAAACATTTGCGACTTCGCAAAGAAACTGCGAAGCGACCTCAATGGCACAAGAGCCAAAACGGTAATTTTTCGTCAGAAGCAAAATTACCACTCAAAGGCTAAGAGAAAGCCGACCAAAAACAGTTTCTGCCTAAAAGAGCGAAACCAACAATGAAAGAGGCTAAAAAAGCCATCATGAAAAGAGAAAAGTCATCATAAAAAAATTCGCAAAAAATAGCGAAGGCATCATCCACCAAAGAGGCTAAAACAAGCCAAAAAGGTGAACATGATGAACAAAATTTCGCCTTCGCAAACAGCGAAGACAGAAAGAAGAAAATGAGATTAAGCGAAGGACGACGAGGTCCTAAAACAGCCTAAAGCCTTGAGTTACCACCAAGCAATGAATGCTATGACGAAGCCAGCTGGCGAAGGACAAAAACAGAGAAAATAACCACAATTATAACAAGATGCGCAAGCACAAACTGCGAAAATTTGAAGGCTCAATACAAAGCTCAAAGTCATCGCAGAACATGAAGTACATGATTAAGATATTTAATGCAATAAATCTTTGAGAGCTTCGATAAAGTGTGTATTACATCAAAATAAGTATCCAACATAGATACATCGCCGCCACCGCGCAGGATCTTGATCTCCTGCGAGCTTTTCTCCGGTTCGGATGCTCTCGCAGCTACGTGGGTGAAGCAGGTCCGGGACGCCGCTTTCGAGCTCGAGGATGTCGCGGATGAGTGTTGTTACCTGTCTGGCAGCAGCCGTGGCGGGTTTATCTATTCTGCGGTCACCGCTAGGAGTACTTCTTGCGGTCAAGCTAGAAACGGAATGGTTTTGTCAGAAAACGCGTCTCCGCGTGAGACCGAGCAGGCAGGATGGCTCGCTGAGATATTGTTGTTGGGCGGGACCATACTGACGTCATCGATTCATCCAAACTAAAAAAATCCGTAGATTACAAACGGTGCATCAAAATGAGAAATCGATTTCACCATTGTGTTCCTCGCGACGAGATTTTCAATACTATATCCCACTAGTTTATTTTTTGTTGATTTTTTTCGACACAAAAAATATTTCTCCAACTTTTCGGTTAGTTTTTCCAACATTTTCAGTTGTTTTTCCAACTTTCAGTTTAGTTTTCCAACTTTTGTAGTTGTTGCCGCAACTTCTTCGTTTTGTTGTCGAACATTTTCTTTTGTTGCCACAACTTTCTAACCTTTTTAGTTGTTGCCCCAACTTCTTCGTTTTATTGCCCAAATTTTTTATTTGTTGCTGCAATTTTGTCCAACTTTTGCATTTGTTGTTGTTCGTCATTTTTTTCCGACTGTGCAACTTTTCATTTGTTGCAGT
This sequence comes from Eragrostis tef, assembly GCA_000970635.1. Taxonomy (NCBI): domain Eukaryota; kingdom Viridiplantae; phylum Streptophyta; class Magnoliopsida; order Poales; family Poaceae; genus Eragrostis; species Eragrostis tef. The sequence goes on from LAPY01003967.1 coordinate 25,621, forward strand.
AACTTCTTTTTTATTTATTGCTCAAACTTTTCCTTCTGGGTTCAACATTTTGATTTGTTGCTTAACTTTCTTGTTTGGTTGTTTACTTTTTAATTGTTGCTCATTTTTTCCATTTGATGCTTTTAACTTTTTTATTTGTTGCTTGATGTCCAACTCCTTTTTTATTTTGTTGCAAGCAGCAGCCCACGACAAAAAAAAAAGAAAAGAAAATAAGAATGAACGTTCGCATCTGGATGGGGACCAGCGTCAGCATGATTCGTTATCCTGCCTTAACGCAAAGAAAGAAAAAAAAATCCCCTGCTTCCTCTGTTCCTGGCACTGCACAAGGCAACATCCTCAATTCGATCTCTTCGTCCGCCACAAATCCAATCAGCAAATTCATATAAATTGGCTACCGCTTCTTTCAATTGCTGGGAAATGACGACCTTGGGGTTCCCATGGAGCGGCTAAAGGGAGCAAGCTCTGCTCGTGTTGTGCGCGGCCGGCGAGTGGCGACCTGCTCGGTCTCCTGCCGTGCAGTGCGTTTGCAGGAGCTCAAGCTCCAGTGGGACTGACGGGTCTCCTCCGCCTTCCTCCACGCGTGGCCATGGAGGATGGAGGTATGGAGTATTCGCGTGCAGCCATGGCGAGGCCACATGCTGCCGGGGATTGGGTGCAGGCAAGCCGGAGTAAAAGCGGCAGAAGGAGGCGAGGTCTCGCTCGAAGGAAGAAGCTGTCGGCCCGCGCGCGGAAGAAGAAGCCGATGGCGGGCGCGCAAAGAAGAAGCGCGTTGTTGGAAGGGCTTGCTTGCTTGCTATTTTTGGAATCAGGAAACCGGGAGGTTTCCTCTTAAGGTTGACCGCAAGCAATGGTATTTGTGGCTGGGTCAACGTCAGGGCCTGGTTTGCCCTCTCCCGGAAGCTGCGCAAGGCTCGGGAGAGGCTTCAGCAGCTATCCGCAGCCAAGGATCTGTACGGCATCCGACAGGCCGAAGGCCCTGCCCTTCCCGTCGCCACCATCAGCAGCCGGATCCTCGCGGACAGTGCTCATTTCGTGAAGAAAGAGGAGATCGTTGGATTCGATGGGCACGCGAGGGAGCTGCTGGAGTGGGTGGCCAAGGACACGGAGCCACGGCGGACGCTGGTCTCCGTGTGCGGCATGGGCGGCGTCGGCAAGACCACCCTCATCACGCGCGTGTACAAGGAGGTGGCAACGAGCCACTTCGAGTGCGCCGCGTGGGTGGCTGTCTCACAGGTCTTCACGGTGGACGATCTCCTCAGCAAGATCCTCAAGGAGCTTCGACGCGGATCCCGTGCACGCAGTACAGATGGTGAGAGCAACACCGACACGGATTACCGGTCGCTCATGGAGGCTGGGCAAGGGCATCATCCGACAGGCCGAAGGCCCTGCCCTTCCCGTCGCCACCATCAGCAGCCGGATCCTCGCGGACAGTGCTCATTTCGTGAAGAAAGAGGAGATCGTTGGATTCGATGGGCACGCGAGGGAGCTGCTGGAGTGGGTGGCCAAGGACACGGAGCCACGGCGGACGCTGGTCTCCGTGTGCGGCATGGGCGGCGTCGGCAAGACCACCCTCATCACGCGCGTGTACAAGGAGGTGGCAACGAGCCACTTCGAGTGCGCCGCGTGGGTGGCTGTCTCACAGGTCTTCACGGTGGACGATCTCCTCAGCAAGATCCTCAAGGAGCTTCGACGCGGATCCCGTGCACGCAGTACAGATGGTGAGAGCAACACCGACACGGATTACCGGTCGCTCATGGAGGCTGTGCAAGGTCATCTTGCCGAGAGAATGTACCTAGTTGTGCTCGACGACGTATGGGATGCGCATCTGTGGCACAAGGTGCTCCACCTTGCATTCCCCGATGATGCCACCGGGAGCCGGGTCGTCATCACCACGCGGAGCAGTGAAGTGGCCAAAGCGGCGACAATTGAGAGGACCATGATGCTGAAGCCTCTGCAGTGGCCTGAGCAATACTGGGCCTGAGGCATGGACTCTGTTCTGCAACGTCACGTTCAGGGATGTTCCTGGCCAGATGTGCCCCAGCCACTTGGAGAAGATTGCGACCAGTATGCTGAAGAGATGCCAGGGCTTGCCGTTGGCGATCGTCTCCGTCAGCAATTTGCTCGCGCTCAAGGAGAGAACAGAATTTGCGTGGCAGAAAGCCACGGACAACCTTGTCTGGGATAAGTGCAGCAGCGATCTTGGGATAGGAGAGGCGGCAAGTATACTAAACCTGAGCATCGATGACCTGCCACACCACCTCAAGAAATGCTTTCTGAGCTGCAGCGCGTACCCTGAGGACATGTGGATCAAGCGTAAGATTTTGATCAGAAAGTGGGTCGCGCAGGGATTCGTTGAAGAGAAGCCGGGCCAGTGCACAGCAGAGGACGTCGCGGATGAGTATTTAGACCAGCTAGTACAACGCAGTCTGATGCAACCTGTTGTCAGGAATGAGTTTGGACGTGCGAAACGTTGCCTCATTCATGATCTAATCCGGGAATTAATTATCCACAGGTCCAAAGAAGAGGAAGCATTATTTCAGTTCAAAGTGCAAGGTAACGTTGGATTCTAATGTCAGAATCCGTCATCTTTCTGTTGATAGATGTGAACAAGTGGATCACAAGCATGTCCCAAAACTTCCATTGCTTCGCTCATTTAACGCTCATGGGTCAGAAATGGATGCTTCCTTCCCATCTCACTTCAGGCTCCTAACTGTGCTAATCCTATGGTTCATTGAGATGAAGAAGTTACCCGACTCAGTGACCAGTCTCCACAATCTACGGTACCTTGGAATCCGTTCCACTCTCATCGAAGAGCTTCCAAAGAATATGGGAAAATTGCAGAAGCTGCAAGTATTGGATACCAAACTGTCCATGGTCCAAAGGTTACCAAGCAGTGTTACCAAACTAAAGAGCTTGCGCCATTTGATAGTTCTAACGCGTGAGTCAACTGATTTCTTGAAGCCGTATCCTGGCAGGGCAGTGGGAGTTCCTGAAAGGCTAGAAAACCTGAGCAGCCTGCAGACACTCAAATATGTTCAAGTTCATGAGAAGATGATTACATCTTTAGCTAGGCTGGAACAGATGAGGAGTCTTGAGCTATCTAACGTGAGTGCGAGCCTTGTCCATGATTTGTCATTGTCAATCTCTAGAATGAATTGCCTCCTGCGCTTGGGGATGGGAATTGAAGCTGGAGCAGACGCTGTACTAGACCTGGAATCAATTTCTCCACCCCCACTAAAGCTACAAAAACTCGCTCTGACAGGGAGGTTAGCAAGAGGTACGCTTCCGACATGGACAAGCTCCCTCGCTAGCCTTGTGCAGCTGCGGTTGTGTGGTTCCCAAATTGCACAAGATTCTCTCTTGCTCCTCGGTGCGCTTCCTAATCTGGTAAATCTTAGCCTCATCACTGCATACCATGAGAGAAACATGATCTTTGCCGAAGGTAGTTTTCCGACACTTCGGAAGCTCTCTTTGGAAGACTTGCCTAACCTTCACCACATAAAGTTTCAAGAGGGATGCCTTGGAAACTTGCGTAATCTGGTGCTTGGGTTGTGCAGTGAGCTGACGAATACACCCCAAGGCATGGAGAAACTCACGCATATCGAGAATTTGGAATTGTTTGGCATGCCATCAGAGTTTGTAGATAAGTTGAAGATACAAAATGGAGACGTTGGATATCACAATCCTGCCAGTTCAGACTTTTATCAGGCAACTAGGATTTTGAGATTTGTAAGATTTGTTAAAACAAAAGGTGAAGATGGCTCCTAGTCTAGCACACCAGGTGGGTAGTGTACAGAAGGCGAACTGCTGTTCCTTCTCTCAAGACCTAGTGACTGTGTCTCCACAGTGTCTTAGGTAACCGTCAACTACACTGAAAAAATGACAGTTCAAAAACAGTCTGTGTTGATGATAGCTCTATTGTTGAAAAATCTCAATATGTTATAATTTTCAATGGTGAAGATGCTTATATCCTATCAAATTTGAGCATACACACCTTCTATTCCCCGTGAAATTTTCTTTGACCAAACCGGCGTTCTCTGCTCTGGAACGAGCGCAAAGCTTTCAGGTACTCGGCCTCCCCAAAATCAGGCCACAGTGTGTCGGTGAAGTAGAACTCCGAGTAGGCGCACTGCCACAGCAGGAAGTTGCTGAGCCTGATCTCGCCGCTGGTCCTAATGAACAGGTCAGCGGACGAGAACTCCCCGGCCGCGATGCTCGTCTCGAGCTTGCCGGCGAGCAGCGACTCGTCGATGTCCTCCGGCCTGAGAACGTTGCCCTGCACTTCTCGGGCGAGCTCCCGGCACGCCTGCGCTATCTCCCACCGCCCGCTGTAGCAGAGCGCCAGCATCAGGTGGAGATGCGAGCCGTTCCTTGTGACCTCCTCTGCTTCTCTGACGGCGTTCTGCAGAGAGGCTGGCCGCCTGGAGGGGTCGCCGATGACGTGCATCCGGATCCCGTCCCTGCACAGAACAAAAAGAAAAAGGGAGGGTCACCACACGCTGTTTCGCAGCGTGAAAAAAAAAAACACAAATGCCACGGAGTTTGTGGTGCGCACCTGGCGTACTGGTCCATGTTCTCGCGTAGCACACGCTCACACAAGTCCATGACGAACTCAACCTCCGCCTGCAAATCTCGGATCCGTGCGACCAGAGGAAGATCAGCAAGGTATCAGCAGCCACGGAAAAGGGAAAGCAGAGGAGACTTGCCTTTGGGCGTGCGAAGTTCTCCTGGGAGAAGGCGAAGGCGGTGATCGCGCGGACGCCCCAGGCGCGCGAGAGCCGAATAATCTGCTCCAGCGCCCGGCGCCCGGCCTCGTGTCCCTCCGCCGTCGTCAGGCCCCGCTCCTGCGCCCACCGCCGGTTCCCGTCCATCACCACTGCCACGTGCTTCGGCATGGACTCCGGCTGGAGCCCGTTCCGGACGAGCACATCGGGCGCAGCGACGGCGCCGATGCCTGCAGAGTGCAGGCACTGAGACCAGAGGCACCGGCGGCGAGCAGCGCGGGATAGGATCCGCAATACCATCACCGGATCTTGTTGTTTGGTCTCCGGCACAGTTTGGGCACTTGTTGGATCGATCGAGCAAGGTTACCAGAGTCTAAGTAGCTAGCACTAGAGAGGACCAGCATTTCTAATTAAACATTAGGAGTGGCCGAGTGGGGATTGAAGCAGGGACAACTGGACCATACTCTCTAAAGCAACTAAGCATCCTCCCCTGTTTCATAAGAGCTAACTGGAACAACACATTTCTGGAACATAGAAAAACAACCCGTTCTACATGTTTTCAGTAATACATAAAGAACGGTGCCAGTTGATTCTGTCAGATCCACAGATCACGAACACCAACGATAACCTGTTGATTCCGCCATTAACAACCAAGATGGGTCATGCCATCAGAGTTTGTAGATAAGTTGAAGATACAAAATGGAGACGTTGGATATCACAATCCTGCCAGTTCAGACTTTTATCAGGCAACTAGGATTTTGAGATTTGTAAGATTTGTTAAAACAAAAGGTGAAGATGGCTCCTAGTCTAGCACACCAGGTGGGTAGTGTACAGAAGGCGAACTGCTGTTCCTTCTCTCAAGACCTAGTGACTGTGTCTCCACAGTGTCTTAGGTAACCGTCAACTACACTGAAAAAATGACAGTTCAAAAACAGTCTGTGTTGATGATAGCTCTATTGTTGAAAAATCTCAATATGTTATAATTTTCAATGGTGAAGATGCTTATATCCTATCAAATTTGAGCATACACACCTTCTATTCCCCGTGAAATTTTCTTTGACCAAACCGGCGTTCTCTGCTCTGGAACGAGCGCAAAGCTTTCAGGTACTCGGCCTCCCCAAAATCAGGCCACAGTGTGTCGGTGAAGTAGAACTCCGAGTAGGCGCACTGCCACAGCAGGAAGTTGCTGAGCCTGATCTCGCCGCTGGTCCTAATGAACAGGTCAGCGGACGAGAACTCCCCGGCCGCGATGCTCGTCTCGAGCTTGCCGGCGAGCAGCGACTCGTCGATGTCCTCCGGCCTGAGAACGTTGCCCTGCACTTCTCGGGCGAGCTCCCGGCACGCTTGCGCTATCTCCCACCGCCCGCTGTAGCAGAGCGCCAGCATCAGGTGGAGATGCGAGCCGTTCCTTGTGACCTCCTCTGCTTCTCTGACGGCGTTCTGCAGAGAGGCTGGCCGCCTGGAGGGGTCGCCGATGACGTGCATCCGGATCCCGTCCCTGCACAGAACAAAAAGAAAAAGGGAGGGTCACCACACGCTGTTTCGCAGCGTGAAAAAAAAAAACACAAATGCCACGGAGTTTGTGGTGCGCACCTGGCGTACTGGTCCATGTTCTCGCGTAGCACACGCTCACACAAGTCCATGACGAACTCAACCTCCGCCTGCAAATCTCGGATCCGTGCGACCAGAGGAAGATCAGCAAGGTATCAGCAGCCAGGGAAAAGGGAAAGCAGAGGGAGACTTGCCTTTGGTCGTGCGAAGTTCTCCTGGGAGAAGGCGAAGGCGGTGATGGCGCGGACGCCCCAGGCGCGCGAGAGCCGAATAATCTGCTCCAGCGCCCGGCGCCCGGCCTCGTGTCCCTCCGCCGTCGTCAGGCCCCGCTCCTGCGCCCACCGCCGGTTCCCGTCCATCACCACTGCCACGTGCTTCGGCATGGACTCCGGCTGGAGCCCGTTCCGGACGAGCACATCGGGCGCAGCGACGGCGCCGATGCCTGCAGAGTGCAGGCACTGAGACCAGAGGCACCGGCGGCGAGCAGCGCGGGATAGGAGGCGCAATGCCATCACCGGAGCTTGTTATTTGGTCTCCGGCACTGTTTTGGGACTAGTGGGAACTAGGATCGATCGATCAAGGTTGCCGACAAAGCCAAGTAGCAGTAGCACTAGAGGGGACCAGCATTTCGAAACATTAGGAGTGGGGGTAGTGTAGGGACAACTGGACTGCTGAGCATCGTCCCCTGGTTCAGAACAGCTAACTGGAACACTACTCCTTTTGTCCCAAAATACTTGATGCTTTTGACTTTCAGACACTACGTTTAACCACTCGTTTTATTCAAACTTTTTACGCAAATGTTATTTATTTTTCTGTAGCTTGTATAAACATTCGATATACTTCAACCATGACGTGTTTGTTTTGTTGTTTGCACAAAAAATTTGAATAAGACAAATGGTCAAAGTTGATGTCTGAAAGTCAAAGACGTCAAGTATTTTAAGACGGAAGGAGTACATTTTTGGAACAGCGTGGTACATGTTTTCAGTAAATAAAAGAACGGCGCCAGTTGCTTCTGCCAGCTCAACAGACCACAAACTCCAAGGGTAACCAGCTGATTCCTCCATTAACAATCAAGATGCGTCCTCGATCCACGACAAAGATGGGATCACGGACAGAATAGAGTCGTGTACTATTATTACTATTCTAGAGAGAAAAAGATAGTACCCAAGCAAGTATAAATATACTTAGCTTAGCTACTCCCCTGCAGAAATAGCTCCCGCCTGAGAAGTATTTAGTGGCGCAAGCTCTTTAGTTCCGCTATGCTTCTTGGTAACCTTTTGACCACGAACAACTTTGCGTCCAAAGTTTGGAACACACCACTACTGGAAGGTTCCCGAGGGCGTTTCGCAAGGAAGCACTGTCCCTATCGTTTTTTAGCCTTTCCTAGTAATCATGTCTCTAGGGGAACCGGTCGATTCCAGTAGTGGCACCGACAGTCATGCTCCAACAAGTCAATTTGCGAGATGATCAACACACTGAGATCTCTAAATGCTATCAAGGAGCCTGATGAAGGTTATTAACTAAGCCCGGCCCTTTCGCTCGACTTGCTGAGCTCCTGGATGAACGTGACGAGCCTCTGAAATTCCGTTGCCGACGAGCCTCCATCAGCAATGTCCTGCTCAGCTGCTCTGCCGAGCCAAGCTTCTGATCTCTCTGCGACTCCATCACCTCCTTGACCATCCTCTCAACGAAGCCTCTGTCACACACGCCCTTCATGTCCAGCCCCATCCTCCACACAGCGCCCACGAACTGGCTGTTGATTTGTTGGTCGGCGAAGAAGGGCCAGCACACCATGGGCACGCCCTCAGAGATGGCCTCCAACGTCGAGCTTCACCCGCTGTGCGTGAGGAAGCACCCCACCGCGCGGTGCCGCAGCATGTGCATCATGTATGGGACGTTAGATATCTTTAATACTTAGTCGATACAAATACCATGCGCATCATATATCTTTTTCTTCAGCACAAATTGAATGCTAAATTCTAAGGTGAATCGAATGATGACATGATAGACCACAAAGACCCATTCTTTTACAGGTAAGAAAATAAAAAGATATGTGATGTAAAAAACCTTGCTCATTTTATTGCTATTTTAGTGAGTGTTGCTTTGTGACCCGGAGTAGTCCCTAATCATTGCCTCTCTTCAGCGAACAATTCTTCGCAAGGCTTAACAAAGTGCGATGATTTCTACTAGTAACAACTCTTCGCAAGTCTTGTGGTTATACTAAGTTGTACATAAGTAAGTGTATATATGCGAACCAATTTCCTAACTTAAATTTTGAAATGTTGGTCAATTAATTCTTTGGCTTACATGCAAACATATCTCACAAATTGCAGCTTGACAAACAAAAGTTTTACCTTGAAAATAAATTCAACATGATGAAGTGACAAATACCTAATTTATATGAGGTTTCTATGGTTCAAATACTAGAAATAATTCAAATCTGCCATCACAAACTTAATGCTCAACAAAATTATGAATGGTTATAATTCACATTTAAAGCAAACTCAAAATTTTGCTTTGAGTAATTCATAGGGTAAGTACGTGTGTTTTTGAGATCTGTATTGTGTTGCTTCCGAAAACAAAAAGAATGTCGAAAGTTTTATATTTAACTTTGCACAATCTGATTCAAGTGTACTAGATAGAAATTTCCTCTAATGTCTAAGGAAGTGACATGCATTTCAGACAATTGATCAATAAATTTAGAATGGACGATTCATGTTATCTATATATATGCTCTACAAAAAATATCTGAAAGAGTGGCATGCATTTCAGACAATTGATCGATAAATTTAGAATGGATGATTCATGTTATCTGCATGCTCAAAAAAAAAATCTGAAAGGGTGACATGTATTTCAAGTCTCCAGAGGAGAAAACAGAGCAGACGATTGCTAGGCTGGTCATGCTACATTGCATCTCTTACACAGGCGCACGGCGGCTCTCCCTAGTCTCCATATACTCATTCTTGACTGAGCCCGGGCCTTTCGCTCGACTTGCTGAGATGCTTGATGAACGTGACAAGCCGCGCAAATTCTGATGCCGACGAGCCTCCATCAGCAACGTCCTGCCTCAACTGCTGCGCCAGAGCCTGTGCCGCGCTCCTGATCTCAGCAGACTCCATCACCTCCTTCACCATCCTCTCCACGACGACTCTGTTGCACACGTCCTTCATGTCCAGCCCCGTCCTCCACACGGCGCCGACGAACCGGCTGTTGATCTGCTGGTCGGCATTGAAGGGCCAACACAGCATCGGCACGCCCTCGGCGACGGCCTCCAGCGTCGAGTTCCACCCGGAGTGCGTCAGGAAGCACCCCACGGCGCGGTGCCGCAGCACGTCTCGCTGCGGGGCCCACGGCACGACGCGCGCCTTGCCTTCTCCGGCCGCGTCGTCGGTGGCTTCGCGGGGC
>LAPY01003968.1:23290-47666 GCA_000970635.1 Eragrostis tef
ACACCTCAGCTCCACGCCGCGGCGACTGGAGGCGAGGCGTCGCGGTGTCCGGCCGGCTGGTTGAGTGAGCCAGCCGCGCGCGGCCAGCGGATCGCGCTGAGCGCGGAATCCGTGTGTTTGCTTCCGCTTTCTCGCGCGGATCACTTGCGCTGCTTCACCTGCCCATCTGGGGGTGCGATCTGGGCCTGCGCGTCGAGAAAGTTTTCATCTTTCCCGGGAACTCGATCTGATTCGGCAGCGTTCCTCGGATTTGCCACTCCCTATTCGGATTCGGCGACAGGGATTGCTGGAAACGAGCTGTTTCTCCGCGTTCTTCCTTTGATTTTCTCTTTTTCGGTTGTGACGCGGGATTTGACTTGGCAATTTGGGTTTCTTATCTCGCGTTGGAGTAGAATTGGTCAAAGTCAGGCACGTCAGAGGAATTTTCTCAGGTTCCTTGGTTTGGTTCGGATCCGAAAGATTTAGTAATTGGCTACATGAGAGGGTGGACGGCGATCGGTCATTGTTGAATCGCCGGCTGCTGGATTTTGTGCTCTTTGAGAACAGTTTGATCACAAAGTGAGTTTTGTTCAGCCGTGAAGGTTGGTTGGAGTTGGTTCGACGGCGGCCAACATATTGGGAGTTCTGCTGTGAAATGTTAGATCGTCTTGTTTGAGCGGAATTGTATCCAAAGCTTGGTTTCTGGAGCTACTAGAGAATTCGAGGGGGGAGCCAACTGGATTCTCGGAGTAGCTGAGGAAGAGGACTCAGTTGAGCTCGTGATCTGTGCCTCATTTGTTGGTGGAAGAAGACTCCTTCTTGAGCTCGTGAACTGAGGACCGGAAGAAGATGGGGGTGATGTCGCGCCGGGTGTTGCCGGCCTGCAGCAGCCTCTGCTACTTCTGCCCCTCGCTGCGGGCGCGCTCCCGTCAGCCCGTCAAACGGTACAAGAAGATCATCGCAGATATCTACCAGCTGCCATCGGTATGGCTGACTGTTGCATTGCCGTTAGCGTTTCAGTTATTTCTGATCTTATAGTGGTATTTCTGCAATTTGTTGTTTGGTGAAAATTCTGCAATTTCGGTTTGGTAATTGAATTCTTTGGAGTTGCAGGATGGGGAGCCAAATGATAGAAGGATCGGCAAACTCTGTGATTATGTCTCGAGAAATCCCTCACGCATACCAAAGGTAACACATTCCGCATCCTCCCCCTTTCTTTTAGAATGGAGACACTGAACCATTGCTAGATTTTAGCAAGAGTTGAAACTGAAATCTAAATCAATGAAAAACAAAATGCAGTGGTGTATCATATGAAGCTGATGTGCTTGTGCTGTATTTAACTCGAAATCAGTGGAAAAAATGAATGTAGAAGAGGGGCGAAAAAACTTGAGGTGAACTGAATATTTGACTTCAATAGGATTATGAACAGCTGATCTGCTGATGTCCTGATATGTGTTTGATGCTAAATTATCAAGAAATGATTGAACGAGCTTGGTAAAACTAGGATTTATGTTTGCGCTATTTTTTTATGGGCAGATCACAGAGTATCTTGAGCAGAGATTTTATAAAGAACTGCGGCATGAGAACTTCACATTGGCCAAAGTTGTCCCGTGCATCTACCGGAGACTTCTGTGTTCATGCACAGAGCACAGGTAAGTGTAAAAGTTCTGTTCTGCCAATGATATTTCCATTGCTAATCCTTGCTCCTATTTTGACCATACTGTTTTTTATTCAGACCATTGCTAGCCTCAAGCTCCTTGAGCATCATACGCACTCTTCTTGATCAGAAAGCGCATGATGATTTGCAGGTTATGGGTTGTCTAATGCTTGTCGACTTTCTAAATGGCCAGGTGGTTTACCTATCTTGCAAACATTTGCATTTGTTAATATATACTGCCATCTACTTAACCTTATGAGGTGCATTTTGTAGGTTGACAGCACACATATGTTTAATTTAGAAGGCCTCATACCAAAACTTTGTCAAATTGGTCAAGAGCTAAGGGAAGATGACCAAGGTCTGCGTCTTCGATCTGCTTCACTCCAGGCTCTTGCTTCTATGGTAAGAGCTTTTAAGTACTACAAGCTGTTCCTGATGAAAACAAACGGCTGTCTAAATCCAGCCATTGTAAGGCCTACTTAATTGAAAATACTAGCCATTGAAGGATTGATACACAGTTTCGTTTCACCAGAAATTACAATGTAAAAGAAACATGTCAATTGCTATTTCTAGCCATTAGATATTTCTTGTGGTTTGCATTCTTCATTAATGTATATTTTTATGTGGACTAAACTTATTAATTTTGAAGATTCCTAGGTTCTAACATGTATATTATATTTGGTATCTGCAGTTGGGGTTTCTTTTCCTTTTTTTTTTCCAATACTGATTCTTGTTATTTCTAGCAAGTAGTATCGTGTCTAGCATGATCAAAGTTGGGAACAAAAGGTTGAGTTTTAGAATATATGGCTTTTATCCTTCTTTGCGGTCATGCTTGTATTCTCTTGTAAGCTATTTTCTTGTTTTGTCTAATGTACGCAACCCACCTTGTTTGATTAATCTTTTCTGTTTGGTGGTGTGTACCAACATATAATCAGGTCCAATACATGGGCGATCACTCGCATATCTCAATGGAACTTGATGAAGTAAGTCTTTGTTCCTGTATTGTTGCAAGGTGCATTCATGCATGATATCTGGATACTGTCAGACATTTCTTTTTAAAAGTTCTTGCTCAGTGTACAAGATTATTTTGATGTTTTGTATGCGAGTTGTTGTACTTGGTTGGTGTAATAATCTTGACTATGACTGGATGTATATTTTGGGTGTACTATAAATAGGGTACTAGTAACTGTAAGCCAGTGAATCCTGGAATCATAGGACCATACCATCACTGTTTATTTTTACAGGGTATATCAGGATTTGTAAAAGCCAAACACTGTGAGTTTGGACTAACAATTACCCACATTAAATGCATGTTTACCTTGCAATAGTTTTATCAGTAGACAGTAGATTCGTATTTCATAATTTTCCTATACGATCTGTTTTTGTTGCAAATGGTGATATATTGTAGGTGAAGTTTATGGTCAGTGTATTAACCTTACAAATCCTAGTTAATATAAAAGAAGTGGCATACTAGTTTTAACTTGTAAATTGTCAGAAACAAGTCAACAAAAGTTTATGAACGGAAGTAGCGTTTCTCAGATAGGCACACTTTGTTTAATTCTGAATTCATTTTTGAACACAGGTTGTCTCAGTGGTTATAAGCTGTTATGAGGCTAATCAAACCCTTTCCATAAAAGAAGTTGTCAGACTTCAAGATGATGATGATTTGGTCATCAATGGTAGCTTGGCAGTGCCACCAATGCCTGGGCAAAGTAGTGCCAAAGTGGCATCTGATTTAGTGTAAGCTCTCCTGCTAGTGTACTAACCTCATATACAGATTTGATATGTATGTTTCATCATTTCGATTGTTAATGCGTCAGCAGGCCAACATCTGAAAATCCAGCGCAGTGGGCAAGAGTTTGCTTGTGCAATATGGCCAATATCGCAAAGGAGGCAACAACAGTGCGGCGTGTTCTTGATCCTCTTTTCCGTCTTTTTGATAGCCAGGACTATTGGTCTCCTGAAACTGGGATTGCCCTTTCTGTTCTGCAAGAAATGCAGAAACTGATGGACAAATCAGGTGCAGCAATTTCCACCCATGTAATTTCTTTTTCACCTTTTTCCTTTTTTTTGCCCCCTTGTCAATAGCAATAGTTCCACATCAGACAAACTAAATACCCCGTGAAATATTTATTTCTCACTGCCAGGGCAAAATGGACACCTGCTGTTATCTTTCACTATAAAGCACATAGATCATAAGAATGTTGCCAAAAAACCAGTGAAGCAAATCGACATTGTAAAGGTTGCTTCACATCTCGCACGGCATGCAAAATTGAAGGCATCAGTGACAATAGCAAGTGCAATCAGTGACTTAATAAAGCACTTACGCAAATGTATGCATTTTGCTATCGAAACATCAAATGTGCAAGCGGATGCGCACAAGTGGAATAATGCACTTTATGTGGCCTTGGAGGAGTGCCTGGTGCAGTTGACAGAAAAGGTTGTTATTATATTCTTTTGGCTCTTCATTACCATGTCTTGCTCTCATCTTGGAGATTATAATTATTTTTTATTACACTGAATAGGTTGGGGATGTCGGACCTATTCTTGACATGGTTGGGGTGATGCTTGAGAATCTATCTCATACTTCTACGATTTCCAGAACGATGATCTCATCTGTTTATCGCACAGCACAAATAGCAGCTGCTGTCTACAAGTCATCATACAATCAGAAGGCAAGATCCTGACATATCCATTTTTATAGCATTGAATAATTTCGTTGTAACTAACTGAATGTTCTTGTGCATGTCACAGGCATTTCCTGACGCTTTGTTTCACCAACTTCTTTTAGCAATGATGCACCCAGATAATAAGACAAGGATAGGTTCACATCGTGTTCTGTCCACCATTGTTGCTCCTTCAGTGTTGTGTCCATGGTCAGCCATGAGCTTTACTATCCCAATGAAGTGCAATGGTTCGCAGGACATACTTCTGTTGGTCCTCTCAGCTTTCTCTTCTGAGACTGCAATAGAAGAAGTGCGGACAAAAGATGGAATCCAGGAATCCTTCCAGAAAATTGAGAAACCAGAAGCTATGGTCAGTGCTGAGAATGGATATGCAGATAAAGAATCAAATAAAAGCCAGTATCCAGGGAGCCCATATCTCAATGATGTTCATCTTACAGCATTTGATGAAGTATGAAATCCAGCTAGTATATGTATTTTTGTTTTTTCTAGCTCTATATGATATTTAGTATCCAATTGACATGTCATATTATTTCTTCTGTGCTAGCAGAACCTAAAGTTTATGAAGTTGAACAACAACCAGATTGTTCTTCTTCTTTCCTCTATATGGAGCCAAGCATTCCTGGAGGACAACTCACCTTCAAATTTTGAAGCAATGGGTCATACATATAACATTGCTTTATTACGGACAATAGAAAAAGTAAGTGAAGGCCAATTTAGCGTATTATATTACCCTATATAGGAAAGGAGATCCTATCAAATAGCATGTAATTAGGATCTTCTTTACTCTGAATGCCTCTAGAATTTGTGAACCTAGAGGCTATTAGTTTGTTGTAAGCTCTAAAGGTCCTGAAATTACCACAAAACATATAAATGCGAGGATCTTAGCTATTCTTTTTAACCAGTGTTGTCACTTTTGTTCCATTAGAAAATTTGTTTTACATAGACCATTTTGGATATGCGATTATGTAGGAAACATGAAATACCTTCTAAATTTTCAGTCTAGTCAGGCTAGCAATATTGTGACATTCCTTAGACTTGATCTAGCGTAGCCTATGTCTGATTGATGAATATTTATGGCAGAGCTCCAGTCATGCGACATTAGTTCGCTGTTTTCAGCTGGCGTTCTCTCTCAGGAGGAAGTCCCTTAGCCAAGAAAGTAAGTTCCAGAACCATTATCTTGCTTCACTTTTTTTGCTTTTATGTAGAATCACTACAAGAACTATCAGTATCTTTTGATTGTTGTCATATGTCATTCAGTATAGCAGTCAGGTTTCTGATTCCCTCTTACTTTTTCTCATCGTAAATGAAGATGATTTGCAGCTATCTCGTAGAAGGTGTTTGTATACAATGGCATCTGCAATGCTAATCTTTTCAGCCAAGGTGGCTGATGTTTCTCAGATAGTTCCTCTTGTGAAGGCAGCAGCGCCAGAGAAAATGGTTGGTTGATTTGTCATCATGTTTGTTTGCCTGCCATATAGGCTCCTAATCAATTTGCTCTGAATAGGTAATGGAATATCTAACATGTTCAAGTTCCATTTATTCTTTTGTTACTTCTGCAGGTTGATCCTCATCTTTGCATTGCGGATGACTACCGACTCATTTGTACCTTTGCACAGTCATCTAGCAGTGAGATGGCTTATGGTTCTCAGGAAGATGAAAGTGATGCACAGGCCTTTCTTTCAGCCATAAATAAGGATGACACAGAATTAATAGAAATTGTGGTATCCTGCTTTAAGGAGAAGTTCAAAAAATTATCAGAGGTGTGGATATTCAGATTTCCTTGGTATTATGATGTATTTATACAGGACTAAGACCATATAGCTTATAATTGAGTATCATTGTGCGTGACATGCAGAAGTTTAATTGGATCGAAGAACAACTTCATCAAGAGTTTTCCCTGGACGATTCATTTCCTCTTGGTGCTCCGCTGTTCATGGAGACACCACACTCTTGTTCAATGTATGCAGACAAAGAGGACCACTGTTTTGATGAGGTGCCTACTGATCCTTCGCAAATGGTTGATCTTGTGTTACAATATTAGTGCTGACAATTATCTTGCTGTTCTAACTTTTCCTTTTTGTCTGCTTGTCTTTTGCCCTTAGGATGATGCTCCTTCTGAGCTAGATGATGATGATGATATCTTTTTTGAACATAGTGGATCTCAATCCGATAGGAAAACGTCAGGTTCGATGGCTTCATCAGATGTTCTAACCGTCAATCAACTAATGGAATCTGTATGTGCTCTCTCTACTACCTGGGCACATGTGCCTTTTTGCAAAACTTTATTTTGTTATTACTTGAGGCCACGTGCAGGTAAAGCAATTCTTAAGCTTTGACATTTCATTTTCAGGTTCATGAGACAGCAAGGCAAGTCGCTAATGTTCCAGTCTCTGCAAACCCTGTACCTTATGACCAAATGAAGAGCCAATGTGAAGCCCTAGTTATGGAAAAACAACAGAAGATGTCTGTTCTCTTGAGCTTCAAGCATTCGAGGAGTGACTCTCGTGGCTCAGCTGGAATGGAAACGAACGAGGTACCTTCCAGGCCCCCTTAGGAAGAATACTATTCATGTATTACCTTGAGTCCTTGACATCTTTTAACGCATTGCAGTCATCCATGCGTTCCGAGCCCGAGTTGCAAACAACAAAGAAGGAGCGTATGCGGCGCAACGATTCAGCATCAAGCGAATCTGACCGTTCATTCAGGCTGCCGCCAGCTAGCCCATATGACAAGTTCCTGAAAGCTGCTGGACGGTAGGCTAGCGTAGTTGAGCCAAACTTCACACTTCATATTCAAACCTGTATACAGAAGAGTTTAAGTTATTACCGCAACATTTCTTACTCCCATTTTTGGGAATATATTCTTTCAAGTGTAAATTTCTCAACAAGGTGTAAAAAGAGCATGTTCATGGATGCTACTGTATTTGTTCATTTGGTTTTGGTGAAAAGAAATAATGAGTATTTTTGCCAAACTCTACCTCATCCTGCTTGCTTGAGTTGACATAATTGAGAAATTATCACGCCCCATTGTCTTGGTCACACTACAAATTAAGCTGAAATTCAAGTACTGTGTACCGGACCGAACGTAGACAACGCTAACGAAAGCAGGTCAAACAAGGAACTGAATACGTAATCTTGGACTTACGCCTATACCCTATGTTTGCAAAACGAGTGTTACGTAAACGCTCTTCCCCTTCTACTAGTCCCCTACTCCCCTTTCTCCCGCGGCAACTCGTCGGTCCTCGCTCCTCAGTCCTAACCGAGAACTAGTCTTTGCACAGTACTCTTTCTTTGAATGTTCCTGTCAGTGCACCGAATCTTTTCTTCTTCTGCTTTCTTTGATTGTCTGGTAGGATCTCTTTCTCATGGCTGAATTCCCGGGATTCTATCATCATTCGTAACCGAGAACTCTCCAGTTTTTCGAGGTATTAATCATCTTGCCCCTCAAGAATTCGTGGTGAACTCTTCCTTCTCCTGAGCTGGGGCATGTGCTAATGCGTTGCGTCGCCGTTTTTTGTTTACGGGAAGGTGTTTATGGCAAGAAGTTCGAGGGTGATCTCTGGGCCGCAGGTCTGTGGCGGTGGCGGGCGGCAAGAAGGGGATCTCGGCAAAGTTGGGAAAGCTCCGGCACTCATGGCTGCAGGGAGGACCATTGCAGTAGACCGCAGGCTGTTCCATGGATCTAGCAATGCGGTGAAGCCTAGCCGTCTGAGTGATGAGGAGATGTTGCCAGCGGGCTCAGGGAGGGCAGAGGCATTGCCAGGAGCGAATGTGATAGGCAGAAAATGTTTCTGGCGGCATTTTATGATTCAGAATCAGGCAGAGGAATTGGATACCAGGAAAAGCCAGTCATCGCTGTGCAAGGGCAATCACGTTACTGATGTACTCCTACCACATCGCAGGTATATGATCACTTTTGGTTACCTTAAATGCTATCTGAAGTGGTTTATCTGTTGTAGCCTTTGATTAAGAGGACCGATGTCAACAGAAAGCTGGAATTTTTTAGTTGTTTTCATAGGCTAGCTGATGTCTTTGCACAGTACTCTCTTGCGTGTTATTATGAAAAAGGAGTTGATGATTACTAAATATTTAGACACGAATATGATTTTGATTCTCTCCGACAAATTTGTGACTTCTCCAGTTAGGATTTTATTTATAGCAGTGTATATAAATGGTAATTATAATTATATAATACTTCGTTATGGAAATTCTTCATAATTTCTGTAAGGTCGAAATTGTGTTATACAACTGTTCTTTTTTTTTTCTTTTTTTTTGAGACCATTGTGCTATACAACTCTTGACACCTTTTCTTATGCTATCTTAATGAATGGAGCTCCTAAAGGAAAACAAGAAGTCCTGATACATTTTGCTGGCTGAAACCTTTTAATATAAACTTTCTTTGTTCTGTATTCTGTGCCATGTTTGCCTACTTGCCGTGCTCCTATGTTTCTTGCTTTCATCTAAATGGAAAATTATTGCTATCAGAATCATACATGACTCTAGTCAGATGATAATACATGACTCTAGGTTGACGTCCACGAATTAGAGTTCTGAGTTTATCAACAATGACTCAATGACTTTATCCAGGGTTTGAAGGTTCTTCTTTTTGTTTTTTTGCCGCTCACAAGAAAGGATAAGTATTAATTAAACTAAAGGCTGAATAAAGTAGCACATTAAAAGCATGAAGGACACAGTAGCTGACAGAAAGCGTGAAAGTTACTTGCACACCAGTCTACAATTGTGTGTCAACATGAATGTTGCAGAATAACCAAAGCTTATACTTACATGATAATTCTATTACATGTGAATCTAAAACAGAAAAACCATGGAAAGGTTTAGAACATATGAGCAATCGCTGATATTTTCATTTCATATCTTTTCGGACAATTGCATGATGTTGCTTCCAGAGAAACAATGCGATAATCGTCTTGGATAAACTTGCCAGCAGTTTTCGTCATTGAGTGTGAAATATGTGCAACCATTACGTGTGCTACAAATTTGGTATCGTTATCTTTTGGGTGAGTTATCTTTTCCCCCCACGCCTATAAATAGCTTCCCGCAAGTCAGAATTTAGAACTCAGAAGTTGCTCTTACGAACTGCTGAGAAAACAAAGCGTGGGGAATTGCTGCATTTCTTTGCCTCTGCAATGGAGAAGAAATATGCGTGCCCGCCACCAAGCAAGGGGAACCTGATCACAGTTTTGAGCATTGATGGTGGTGGGGTAAAGGGTATCATCCCTGCTACCTTTGTTGCATTCCTTGAGTCCAAACTCCAGGTTAGCCCTATGTTTCTCCGATGCATATAGTTTTACAATCAGTTGCTATGGGTACATTGTGATGGAAGTTAAACATGTTTTAAAGTTCTTTCTACTTTTTAATAATTGTTTATTAGTATTATCTATGTATCTATGTTTGAACTAAGCCTCTTATCATTGGACCATCGAACTTGATCCATTTTGATGACCAATATCAATATGTGATCTTTGCATGCATGCTCAAGGTAATTTATTTATTGGTGTGTTTTGCCTTTTTAGGAGCTTGATGGGAGTGACGCACACATAGCTGACTACTTTGATGTCATTGCTGGCACAAGCACAGGTGGCCTCATTGCTGCTATGTTAGCAACTCCAATATTCAAAAATATTAAGGAACCGTTCTACGATGCCGAGGATATTATGCCGTTCTATCTCAGACATTGCCCTCGCATCTTTCCACACAGGTTTGTAAGGTGTCAGTCATAATCATTGCAATACATATTTGGATATAGATTAGTTAGCCCTTTCCTGCTTGCACGGGTAGTCCTTTTTGTTCTTGAACCGAAGTAACATCAATACTGAAAAAGCATGAACGCCAATGGCGCCGCGCATTGTAACAAACTAAATGTAACCTAATCCTTCTTAATAGAAAGATACGCAGCTCTCCTGCGTATTCTTGAAAAAATACATATTTGGATGATTTTCTATTTGAGATTGCTTAAATTTCAAAGTAGTTTGTGTCCAAAGTGAACTATGTTTATCAGTTTCCTTATTCCTTTGTCTTAATTCACAACCAGGACTGGACTTTTCAGTTGGTTCTTCAAGATCCTAGACATAATTAAGATGACTACTGGGCCGAAGTATGATGGAACGTACCTGCACAAAATGATCAACAATTTTCTTGGTAACACGAGATTGACAGAAACATTGACAAATGTTGTGATCCCTACTTTTGATGTTAAGCGTTTAAAGCCAACAATATTCAGCACATTCAAGGTTTTGTTTCTCAATTAGTGTGTATGATCCCTTTCACTTATTTCTCTTTTCTTAACTAACACTTTGTTTATGGTTCAGGCGAGATCAAATACCTTGATGGATGCTCGTCTTGCTGATGTGTGTATTGGCACATCTGCGGCACCAACCCTTCTCCCTGCGCACTACTTTAAAACTGTGGATCATAACACTGGTGCATCACGTAGCTTCAACATTATTGATGGGGGCATTGTCGCAAACAATCCTGTATGTTTAACATATTTTCGTTTTGATGTTTGATTGTCATTAACCTTTTAGCATTAAGCTTAGTTTACTAAATTGGACTCATTTAGAAAATGTATATGCTAACTTCCCATCATGTTCAATAATTTGACAGACACTGGTCGCACTGAGTGAGATAACAAAGCAGATCGGGCTGAAGAACAAGGAATTTCCTGAAACGAAGCCGTTGGATTACCATAGATATCTGGTTATATCATTAGGGACAGGTCTTCCAGAACAAGATATCAAATTTGATGCATGCCATGTTGCGAACTGGGGTATATTCGGATGGCTTGGTGGAGAGAAGACGGTGCCTTTGCTCAACATGTTTTTACATGCTAGCTCGGATATGACTGATGCTTATGCTGCAAACCTTTTCAAAGCGATCGGGTGCTCAGATCAACTGTTACGTGTACAGGTACGCGGGACCCCGTTCACAACTGTTACGTGCTCAGATCAAAGCAATCGGGTGCCATTCATATTTTTCTGGCAGTTGATGTCACGTGATCGAATCTCTTATGTTCATTCTACATCCATTTGCTGTTGCAGGATCACGGCATACCGATAGAAGCCATGTCACCCGACCTATCAACGGAGGAGAATCTTAAAAGGTTGGTTGAGATTGGAGAAAAGCTTCTGCACAAACCACTAAGCAAGAAGGACCGCGTGAGCAACTACATCGAGCCAGAGCCGAAAGATGGTGGTACCATAACCTATGCAGATTTGCTGACACGGTTTGCAAAGATCCTTTCAGACGAGAGGAAGCTTAGGCTCCGGATCTTGGAACTGGATGCTGGTCATAGCAGCACACATGAAGCATGAGCTATCAAGAATAGATTTCCTGTATCTATCGAAATAATCCGTGCCCCTGCTAGTACAAGCAGTTGTCTGTAATACCTGTTCTCAGTGTCGAACCTTGTGTTGTAATTGTGAATTGATGTGTACTCTATGTGTGGAACTATGTATGGTCATGATAAGTTGATGTATCTGCATCCTATACTCTGTAAATTATGTATGTACCGTTCATATTTAAGGTAATGTATCATGTGTGTGGTTTCAGCAATTCAGGTTTCTAATTGGTCCACTGCAATGTGAGGTTGTTGATTATGATCATTTTAGTAGATAAATTGCAATGGAGCTGCTGTATTTTCCTTTTTGTAAAGCATATGAATGTGCTATGAACAATTGGCTTTCAACTGGACGAAGTAGGCGATGTCGATTAGCCTGCACCGTGGATGAGTCTCTCTGCTTTCCGGCTTCTCCTTCCGTCCTCCTCGACGGCAAACACGCGGCGGCGAACTCCGTCCGATCCAGCGCCCCTCCTCCCGACCTCTCCGTCTCATGATCTGTTCTACGACGGCTCGTCGACGCCTGTCGCTCTACCAGCGCCCCTCCTCCCGACCTTTCCTCTACATGCTCTGCCTCGTCCTCTTCGAGTTCGCGGTGGTGGTGGCGGTAGGTCCTCTTCCTCGAGTTCCCGGAAGGGGATGGACTCCTGCTAGTCAGAGACGGGACCCCAATCGAACGGCCTTTGCCTCCGAGCTCCATCCCCTTCCACCGGCGTCGAGCTTTTTATATTGCGCCGCTCCCCGTCGCGGTGCTCCGGCCGCCGGATGGAGGCGAGGATCTAATTTGAAAGGTCGTAAATAATTTTGGGGTTATGTGTACAATGGATCGCGATTAATAATCGCGATACAGTTTAGGGGGGTCGCGATCCATTTTAGGGCGTTTTATGTAAAATATTGGATCGTGATTATTAGTCGCGATCCGGGGGTTTTGTGTAAAATGTTTTGACCACAGTCAATCGTCTTGCGGGAGGCCTTCCACCGATGGATCGCGAACGCCCGGTCCAGATTGGGGTTTGACGGGTCAAGAGCTCAATCCCGTAGCGGCCCCGCTGTCCCTGCGCGCCGATTCTGGCGGTGGCGGCGGCCGTCGCCATGGCTTCCAAGCCTCGAGCTCCAGGCTCCGTGCAGCGCAACTGAATCCATGCCGTCGTGACCTCTGACTCCATGACCGAGGCCCTCCCTTCCATAGTTCCTCTCGGCGGGGAAATGGGCGACGAAGCTTCAGGGCGTACGGAAGCTGGCCGGCGCCTTCCGGTAATGCCTCCGCACGTAGGCCATCAGGATCGACGACGGCCGGCGTGAATTTGAGTTTCGGTGAAGGAAATCATAAGGACCCTCGCGCTCTGTTATGCCGGGACGGTGCTCGCATTGGCGCCGACGAGGATCAATACAGAGGAGGAACAGCGTGCAGAGGAGGGCCGTGAGACATTGCAATCCATGAAGGAGGGAGGAGGTGATCCAATCCAAGTGCCGTAGGAGGGTAGGCAAAAAATCTGTTTGTCCACCAAAACGAAGAGTGCATGGCCTGTGCAGACGACGACGATCTGATCAGTCGTGCTGAAAGCCTGAAACTGAAAGCACATCAGGTACCACTCTTCTTTGTCAGTGGAATATAGCAATCTTCTTTTGTCGAACGATTCTATCTCCCACATCGAAGCTTGTGAGTTGTAACTAGCCTGAGTGATTGTCAGCTATCGATCTGGCTGTGCTGCTCTTGAGTTGTTCAGTGAAGTAGTCTAGGTATGGTTACTACCTGAATATCTCATTCGAGCGATGTTCCTGTCAGTTTTGTAAATAACTCTGTTGTTGTATTCAGTAAGACGGAGAAAGTTGTCGAAATGAAACAAAGGGACCAAAGGGGCACACCACCAGCCAACTGTAGAGGTTGCGGTTTATGTGGTGCAACTCTGGAGATAACTTTTCCAATGCTTGTTAGTTATCACCAGGTAAAGTCCATAGGCTCCAAAACTTTGCTCATGTCTTCATATTTTTTTTTTCCTTCGAAGTTTAAGCAGAGAGGGATGAGGAAATTGCAGAGACTGACTCGATGATCAAATCGAAGCGGTGGAGGTGGCACATCCATAGATCGATAGCATCATTTTCTTGGTTGTATTGTTATGTTCAGTATCTATCTAAGCAGCTGTTTTTAATACCTGTTTGAAATGTCGTATGGTAATGGCGGAGTGATTTGTTTGCCTCAAACTCTGTGATATCGCATAATCGAATATGTTGGTGCCTGGCTCTGTATATTGTGACGTAATGTGCTCGTATCCTACTCTGTAAATTATGTGTCATGTTGAAGTTTATGTGCCTGGCTCTATATGACTCCAGCAGTCCAACTCTGGCTACTGGAATTTCAGATTGCTAATTATGATTACTCAGATATTATCCAGACAAGTGATAAAAAACTGCAAGAGACTAGTTCACGTTTAGGTTGTGATACTTTCCTTTTGGAAGTACGAGAGAAGTGCTTATGAAAGCACCTGAGACGATCGCCTGTGAACCTGGTGTCCCGAAACCGAAACCTAAAAAGCACGAACAATGGCCATCTGCTTTTCCTTTTTCTCCCTCCTTTTCTTTCCCATAAACAAACAAACTTTTTTCCTCTCCAGGTGGGCAGTTTGATTTGTTTTCTGTACTATAATACTTGCATATTATCTTGGTAGTGCTGCAGGTACATGTCTCCAGCTGATGCTAATGATTGTTCCTCGCGTCCTGTCTAGTTTCTGAGGCTGAGCTTCGACATCGGTCTCGATGGCTTCAGCTACATCCTTGCGGCTCCAGCTACATCTTTTCAGAACACCCTGGACTCAATGATACACTCCTACACATATATATGTAGTTATGTACCACACACTATGAGGCACTCCTAAAATATTTAGTCACAATGCTGCTACAACATAAACGGCAGTGGCTAGGAGAGAAAGCCGGGTTTTTGCTGGCCCCATCGCCACAATCGTGCTCGTTATACACGGATGTCTCTTCTTGGCTTGCACGTCACAGCTGTCAGCTGGTCAGATAGCGTCCTATCATCATGCAAGTATGCAACTGCACCGTCGATCGATCACCTTCCAATGGTTACACCTATAAAATTATAGCTACCTCGAATTCGACAGCTGATTCCATCCGAGTGCCGTAGCAGTTAGCAGCAAGGCTTGTTGTTGGGTGTACCAGTTAATCATCTGCTACTAATATATTGCTCCTCAATACAAAAACAAAAACCTAGCTAGCTGATACCTCCAACGGTTAGGGTAAGTGTGTCTTGGCCTTTAAGCTTTTCAGATCAATGGGACCGTTCAAACTAGAATAACTAGTCAGGTTGTCTGCAAGTATGATCCCAGATACTGGTAATAAGGAGATGATGAAATTGGCCTGGTCATCAACGGTCTGCATTATTTTCTTAGAGTTATTGTATTTGGTCTCGAGTCCCACATTGACCAGGAAAGGGGCGCAACAGCCATATAGACAGGTGCAGCATAACCCGACGTGATATATCAAATTGCGGCAAGCTAACTTTGTTTATCGCCGGGATCAGTTGCCTAGAGCATCGTGCAATGATCAGGTTGGGCCTGCATGCGGCGCTGTGCGCCGCGAAGAACGCAATGATCGAGCTTAGTCGTTAGATTTGGTACAAGGGCTAGTGCAGGATGTACTGTATAATTAAGAAACAAGCTTGAGTTGTCTCATGATTGGCGTGGCTAGGTAGGATGTACTGTATACTGTTAAAAATAGAACTTCCATTCTTAGATATAGAGTTCAAATATATATTAGTACCCTTCGCCAAATAAAAAACAAAACAAATATATACTAGTATGATCGAGTAGTATGTGTTAATAAGTACTCAATTGATGACACGACTCGATCATTTCAGGACTTAATCAATTGATACCATCATTAGCAAACCATGGGCGCTGCATGCCGCGTCGAGGCATCTTATTCGCAGCTACCGGCGGATAAAATAATGTTCGAATTAGTTTAAGTGCGCACCTCCAAATTAATTCGAAATCAGCACTACATATTATAACGACTATTAATTAAACACTCCGTTTTAAGTACTAATCCACTATCTAGCTAGAGGCTGGGTGCTGATTTGGGAACACCGACGCATGCACAAGTCGACGTCCAAAAGCAAGCACATCACAATACGCTGCAGGTCTCAATTCGAAAACGAAAGTTTGAAATCAAATCACCAACTTTGTGTGACTGTAGTAGGTACGCAGCGATGCTTGGTCCCGTAAGTGAAGCATCACCTTTAATTCGAAGATGGACGAGGCGACAGTGACCCGGTAAATTTGGATTTAAAAGGATTTCCCTTTTCATTTTGTTTCGAATGTGGCTCGACTTTTGGCCACAGAAAGGTTATTGTGGGGCCGAATCCACACTAGCTAGTAGCCGGTTCGTGCGTGGTCCAGGTGGACTGGATCAACTGATAGCGAGCGCACAAGATTCTCAAGATCGACTGCGACTCTGTGGTTTGGAGGGGTGGATAAATTGATGGATATCGCTTTCATTCGCTGCAGGAAAACTCTAGATGGCCTGGGTAACTGATGTGTACTCATGGAGAACATGCACTTATCCATCCATCTGATTTGTTAGAAAGCTGGCCCTTTTTGTTCCCACTGCTTGCTTGCACACAATCGAACGCGTGCATGCTACATGGCGCCAGTGTTTCTTTCGTTTTTTTTTTTACCTTTGAGAGGTTTATCTGTTCCTTTTTAACTTTGAGAACGCGCAATTCTCGTTAAGAAGAAGGGGAAACGGTTACGAGAATATCACATTCTTGCATTGCATGGAGAGAGAGGAAGGAACATCTGTATTCGCACATGCATGGCTCGAGTTCAAATGTTCAACTCGATCGCGTGGGTGGAGCAACGGACAACGCATGCATGGTCGAGCGCCGTTTGGATCAAAATCGTGGCCGAGCTTGACCCGCATCGAGGAAGAGAAGAGTCCAGATTCTGGTGGGTGGGGCCGGCTGGGTTCCATGCGCCACATGCAGGCGTCGGTTTTTCGGTACGCCCTGCCGAGCCGCGAGGGGACGCAGGCGCGCGCCGAGGGGACGCCGTCGCTCGCCGTTGCTCCTCCGCCACAAGCTCGCCGTCCCTCTTATCCATCCACGTAGGTACAGGCTGCCCCCTCCTCTCCGTGGGCCCGGTCCTTTCCTCCACGTCGGCATGCATGTTTATGATGACTAAACGAAGCGTGACCGCAACCTGCAAGTGTCGACCGTAACCCATGCGTACAAGTGGAGAGTTAAACCTTTGCTTTTGGAGCCAGGTCAGCTCCATAAAGAACACTGGAGCCAGGGCCGTCCCGGCAAAATAAGAGGCCCTGTGCGAACCTATAAAATGGGGCCTAACAAAATATGAAATAGAGTCTTTATTCCTTGTTTTCTAACACATTTGTAAAAAAAAGACTAATATGGTCTCTAGAAGTAATTGCCTGATGATGATCTAAAAGATTACAAATAGATTTACAATGAACACCAAATAAGCTCATTAACTAACTAGTGCGTGGACTCAAAGAAGTTAGAAAATGTAATGTACCAACTTTAGCTGATACCCGCGGGCTCCTCATCCAAATGACGTTCGCTGTTCAGTTAAATGAGCCAGTGAGAACTGCTGTTCTACGAATCTGTGGCCAGGGCGCCCGCGCCCGTTCTATGTTCATGATTGGTGTTGGCTTCCCAAGACCCGTGGCCGCGTGGAATACAATCCCAAAGGCACCGGTGAGTGCATACTTTGTTGTAATAGGAAACTGATAAGAGGTTGGCCAGCGAGTGGTTTTGTCAGGTTTGGGCGTCGAAAAAGCAAGAGAAATTAAAGTACTACATGTACATGGACTGTAATACTTTAGAGGCCCCTCCAGATTGGGGGCCCTGTGCGACGGCACAGGCTGCACGTGCTTGAGGACGGCCTTGACTGGAGCACAGGCGAATGCTGCCTCTGGTGTTTATGTGGTGAGGCCATCCACAAAGGAACACGCGGTCGTTTTCGTTTCCAGCTTGCTTCGTTCCTGTTCTGTTCTGGTGGCTGTCTGTCAGGCTGTCTCATGAGTCTATGACAAGGCGCCGGTGGTAATTTTCCGTCGATTTCGCGTCTTCCGTCTACTACTTCCTCCAAAGTTGGTTTCACTCCCTTTGAAAGCTGCTTTCTATAATACTATCTATCTATACATTCAGAGAATTAGGCGCTTTCACCTTTTCATATGCTGCCGTAGATAATCAGCGTAAGGCGTATCCACTGTCCACAATCGCATTGCTGCAGATTCAGGTACTGACTGTACGGTATAATCTTGACGGATAGTAGCTAACAGCTACGTATACTTTTCCCGAGAGCGTAACAGCTACGTATGCTAGAATTTCATGATACCGACATTGATACTGCTAGAAAAGCCGTATGCAGCTGAACAACGGTGTGCAGTTGTGACACCTTCACAAACAAGCTGTCAACACTCAATTCATGATTGTAAATTCGTTTTCCTAAACAAAAGAAAAAAAGTGGTAATGTACACATAGTAACTTCTGATGATGACAATATATGCAGAAACTAGCTGTTAACACTCACTTCATGATTACATCACGGAAAAAATAATAAAAAAACTTTCTCCTTTTTAGAGATAAATAAACTACTCAATAATAACAACACCCAAAGAAGTCTTTATTTTAACCAAGAAATACTTACCTGTTTATAAATAGGCCCCGCCCAAGCCGGCCTGAGGCACCAAACAACAGCCAAACCAGCGAAGCAGAGAAATGGCGACCATCTCCTCAACCGCCTACTTCTCCTCGCAGCCCGAGCTCCCGGCCTCCACTCCGAGCCCCAGCCCCAGCACCATTCGAAGATGGACGAGGCGACAGTGACCCGGTAAATTTGGATTTAAAAGGATTTCCCTTTTCATTTTGTTTCGAATGTGGCTCGACTTTTGGCCACAGAAAGGTTATTGTGGGGCCGAATCCACACTAGCTAGTAGCCGGTTCGTGCGTGGTCCAGGTGGACTGGATCAACTGATAGCGAGCGCACAAGATTCTCAAGATCGACTGCGACTCTGTGGTTTGGAGGGGTGGATAAATTGATGGATATCGCTTTCATTCGCTGCAGGAAAACTCTAGATGGCCTGGGTAACTGATGTGTACTCATGGAGAACATGCACTTATCCATCCATCTGATTTGTTAGAAAGCTGGCCCTTTTTGTTCCCACTGCTTGCTTGCACACAATCGAACGCGTGCATGCTACATGGCGCCAGTGTTTCTTTCGTTTTTTTTTTTACCTTTGAGAGGTTTATCTGTTCCTTTTTAACTTTGAGAACGCGCAATTCTCGTTAAGAAGAAGGGGAAACGGTTACGAGAATATCACATTCTTGCATTGCATGGAGAGAGAGGAAGGAACATCTGTATTCGCACATGCATGGCTCGAGTTCAAATGTTCAACTCGATCGCGTGGGTGGAGCAACGGACAACGCATGCATGGTCGAGCGCCGTTTGGATCAAAATCGTGGCCGAGCTTGACCCGCATCGAGGAAGAGAAGAGTCCAGATTCTGGTGGGTGGGGCCGGCTGGGTTCCATGCGCCACATGCAGGCGTCGGTTTTTCGGTACGCCCTGCCGAGCC
This sequence comes from Eragrostis tef, assembly GCA_000970635.1. Lineage (NCBI taxonomy): Eukaryota > Viridiplantae > Streptophyta > Magnoliopsida > Poales > Poaceae > Eragrostis > Eragrostis tef. The sequence goes on from LAPY01003968.1 coordinate 42,580, forward strand.
GCGAGGGGACGCCGTCGCTCGCCGTTGCTCCTCCGCCACAAGCTCGCCGTCCCTCTTATCCATCCACGTAGGTACAGGCTGCCCCCTCCTCTCCGTGGGCCCGGTCCTTTCCTCCACGTCGGCATGCATGTTTATGATGACTAAACGAAGCGTGACCGCAACCTGCAAGTGTCGACCGTAACCCATGCGTACAAGTGGAGAGTTAAACCTTTGCTTTTGGAGCCAGGTCAGCTCCATAAAGAACACTGGAGCCAGGGCCGTCCCGGCAAAATAAGAGGCCCTGTGCGAACCTATAAAATGGGGCCTAACAAAATATGAAATAGAGTCTTTATTCCTTGTTTTCTAACACATTTGTAAAAAAAAGACTAATATGGTCTCTAGAAGTAATTGCCTGATGATGATCTAAAAGATTACAAATAGATTTACAATGAACACCAAATAAGCTCATTAACTAACTAGTGCGTGGACTCAAAGAAGTTAGAAAATGTAATGTACCAACTTTAGCTGATACCCGCGGGCTCCTCATCCAAATGACGTTCGCTGTTCAGTTAAATGAGCCAGTGAGAACTGCTGTTCTACGAATCTGTGGCCAGGGCGCCCGCGCCCGTTCTATGTTCATGATTGGTGTTGGCTTCCCAAGACCCGTGGCCGCGTGGAATACAATCCCAAAGGCACCGGTGATACTTTGTTGTAATAGGAAACTGATGAGAGGTTGGCCAGCGAGTGGTTTTGTCAGGTTTGGGCGTCGAAAAAGCAAGAGAAATTAAAGTACTACATGTACATGGACTGTAATACTTTAGAGGCCCCTCCAGATTGGGGGCCCTGTGCGACGGCACAGGCTGCACGTGCTTGAGGACGGCCTTGACTGGAGCACAGGCGAATGCTGCCTCTGGTGTTTATGTGGTGAGGCCATCCACAAAGGAACACGCGGTCGTTTTCGTTTCCAGCTTGCTTCGTTCCTGTTCTGTTCTGGTGGCTGTCTGTCAGGCTGTCTCATGAGTCTATGACAAGGCGCCGGTGGTAATTTTCCGTCGATTTCGCGTCTTCCGTCTACTACTTCCTCCAAAGTTGGTTTCACTCCCTTTGAAAGCTGCTTTCTATAATACTATCTATCTATACATTCAGAGAATTAGGCGCTTTCACCTTTTCATATGCTGCCGTAGATAATCAGCGTAAGGCGTATCCACTGTCCACAATCGCATTGCTGCAGATTCAGGTACTGACTGTACGGTATAATCTTGACGGATAGTAGCTAACAGCTACGTATACTTTTCCCGAGAGCGTAACAGCTACGTATGCTAGAATTTCATGATACCGACATTGATACTGCTAGAAAAGCCGTATGCAGCTGAACAACGGTGTGCAGTTGTGACACCTTCACAAACAAGCTGTCAACACTCAATTCATGATTGTAAATTCGTTTTCCTAAACAAAAGAAAAAAAGTGGTAATGTACACATAGTAACTTCTGATGATGACAATATATGCAGAAACTAGCTGTTAACACTCACTTCATGATTACATCACGGAAAAAATAATAAAAAAACTTTCTCCTTTTTAGAGATAAATAAACTACTCAATAATAACAACACCCAAAGAAGTCTTTATTTTAACCAAGAAATACTTACCTGTTTATAAATAGGCCCCGCCCAAGCCGGCCTGAGGCACCAAACAACAGCCAAACCAGCGAAGCAGAGAAATGGCGACCATCTCCTCAACCGCCTACTTCTCCTCGCAGCCCGAGCTCCCGGCCTCCACTCCGAGCCCCAGCCCCAGCACCAGCGGCGGCAAGCTGGCGAGCACGCGGCGAAGCTGCAGCTTCGTGATGGTCGAGGCGGCGACGCCATCCGTGAGCGGCGGGGGGGGGGGGGCCAAGAGCCTAACGGAGGAGGACCTGGCGGACCTCAAGGGCTGCCTCGACCTCGGCTTCGGGTTCGCGTACAGCGAGATTCCCGAGCTCTGCGGGACGCTGCCCGCGCTCGAGCTCTGCTACTCCATGACCCGGAGGTTCCTCGACGAGCAGAGGGCGCCGGGGCAGGAGCACGAGCAGGAGGCCGAGGCGACGTCACTCCCCAACTGGAGGATCTCTGGACCTGGTAAATCAATTTTCTCTATCTTCGCTTCGATTTTTGAAAATTCTTGGTCAAGTTATGTATTGAATGAATAGTTTATCAGGTGCGTTGATCGGTTAGCTATACTTGTGGATGACACATCGGTTAGTTGAGTTTCTTCTGTTTTCTCGAACTGATGCATAACTGAATGATGAAAGGCGTGCAGTATTCTGTTTTTTAGGTAACGAAATCAAATTATTCTAGCCAGTTCCAGTGTATAGACTATTACCAATTTCTGATGAAGTCGTTGCTCTTTTAGCTGCTAATGGTTTCTTTGATAACAAGCTCAATGTCTCGTAATTATTTTTCAATGATAATTTTTACCTGAAGTTCTATTATGGAGGAGAAGTAGATGAGTTATTTTTTTTTTAAAAAAAGTAAGTAAGCTGAAAACTCAAAGTTAGTTCATACTAGTGCTCAGACTGAACTTCATTTCATTGTATTAGGAGCCTCCCCCAACTTGCTGGGACTAAAAGGCTATGTTCAGTTTGTTTAAACAATTATCTTAATGACTGTTGCATTTTGCACTTGATAGAGTGTTTTTGATAGAGAATAAAACTTTTCTTTTACCTCATTTTATAAAGAACCAAGGATGATAAACGCTCCAAGATTCTGCCTACTTTTTGTTATCGCCCATTCCCTGGTTTTGGTTGCATCTAATTCGATACTAAATGGAGAGGACAGAAAGTTTCATCATTTTGATTCATATATGAGTGTGGAAAATGATACATTTTCCCTTAAAAAAGCAGAAGGGAAAACAATACTATGCGTTCTCTCCTGTATCATGCGTTTTCTTCATTGATGTCACTTTCCTTTGTAAGTGCTAACTGTCTTGTCCAAGACAACCTTCGCCACAAAGCAAAGCAAAGCAAGAGTAAGCTCCACAGAATTGAGCTCTCTCCTTTCAACGCATGTTTGCTCTTCAAAAGCAATAAGCAGATTTGAAGAACTACACGAGAATTCTTCCTTTCCCAAAACTTCCTTTTTGTTAAGAAAAGAAAAATCAAACTCAAGTAGTGCTATTGCACGACCTATGTCCTCCATGAGATCATATGTATTACCAGGGTTGTCCCTTTTAGTCATGACCCTCTGTTCTGCATGTTATGATTCACATCTTCTGTTGTTCTTTGCTGATCAATATTGGCCCTTGCAGGTGACGATCCAGAGGAAGTGAAGGCCAGACTGAAGTATTGGGCTCAAGCTGTTGCATGCACTGTCAAACTCTGCAGCTAATGGTGGTTGCTTGTTTGCTGATTCATCACATAATGTGTAAGCTATGACGGTCTGAACTGGAGGTTGGTTGAGATTGAAGAATCTGCTTTTAGTATGGGTTTGGGATATGGGGAGCAAATGCTTCTGCTCGGTGGCATCGAAGCAACACAAATGACCATTGCTTTTGCAAAAGTTTGGAGGGGAAGGAATCATGACTCTGAAACAGAGAGAACAGTCTACAAAACAGTCAGAAGCTTGCCATTCATGAGGGTGGCCTGCACACTGCAGCGTTTGCAAGTGTAAGGCCTTCTGCTCCTTTAGCTCTCCCTTGTAATGATCAGTAGGTGCTCTAATTTTTCTACTTCTTGTAATGCTCCGGGTGGAGTTGGTTGCTAATCCATGGGTTTATTAGTTAAATATTTTTTTCCCGTTCGCTGTCCCCCCTTCCCCCCCCCCCCCCCCCCCCCCCCTCCCATTGTATGCCATTTGTTGGATTTAATTGGGTAAATGGACCCATGTAAAAACAATTAAATCAAATAATTCAAGGCACATTTTAATGCTAGGAGTCTTGTGTATGTGAGGAAATGTGAGAAATAAATTAGCATGAAAGAGGTGTGCAAATGCCACACAAATGCTTTCTTTCTTTCATGCCTTGCAGCTTTGATTTAAGAATTGATCACCAGGTTAATGACTCATTGCAATGCATGGTAGTAACGGCTGGAGATAAATAGGTAATAAACTTGTATGTTACTAGTAACATACGGCTGAAGTTTATTACACAAATAACTCTCGTCTTTTCACCTTCCTCTCCGAGCCACTATAAAAAAAATGCTCATAACACAACAAGAGACATATGAAAACAACTCTAATTTTCTACTTGCTATCGCTGCACTCGTGCATCTCCATCCTAGTACTTGCGCGCACAAGTATTGGGAGAGCAGGCCTCCGGAACCACGCCTCGCTGCGACATCTGCACGGATAGGCGGGCGATCAGGTTTTTGGGAGCGCTAGGTGCGACTGCTCGTTGATTGACCACTTCATCTTCTTCCCGGTACCGCGACTTGACTATTTTCCGGTGTTTGTTTCGAAGGACTGCACGGCGTACATCTTCCTGCGCCAAGTTCGATCGACTACTTCGAGCAGCCCAACATGTCGTTCGTTGGGAACGGCGCCGCCGGTGCCTCCAGCACAGGTCCCGTCTCTGGGTACAACTTTCTCTTGTTTTCTATCTTGTTCTTGCTATTTTGTGAAATAGGCATGAACACGCACTTGTTTAATCTTGTCACAAGATCACTCATGCTACACATATTCTTGTTTTACCTTGAGTATTTTGTTTTCGGTCACTAGTTTTGCTGCTGCGCTGAAACCATATGTTTTTGATGGCTCCAATTACAAACGGTGGCGTACAAAGATGGTTCTTTGGTTGACAGCCATGAACGTTTATCACGTCGCACAGGGGGCTGTCGATAACCTCTTTCGAGGCGCCGTGGTTACCGTTCTTGGTGACAACCTTGTGGACTTCTACACGACTAAGACGTCTGGCAAAGACATGTGGGATTCGCTTGATGCGCAATACGGTGTTTCTGATGCTGGGTGTGAGCTGTATATCATAGAGCAATTGTATGACTACAAAATGGTCGATGACCGTTCTGTAGTGGATCAATCTCATGAAACTCAGGCACTAGCAAAAGAGCTCAAAAATTTTCCGTGCGTGTTACCCGACAAGTTTGTGGCAGGGGGGATTATTCTAACCTTCCCCCAACGT